>VZTO01026630.1:20586-40762 GCA_013400615.1 Syrrhaptes paradoxus
CCCCCCGGCACCCCCCACACCCGCGGGGAGGAGGAAGCGGCCGAGTGCCGCTGCCGGAGCGGTGGTGGCAGCCGTCAGCCGCTAGGGGGCGCTGCTGCCGCGCCGTGAGCTGCCGCCCCGCGGGGAGCAGGCGGCGCAGCCCGGAGGGACGGTGCTCGGGGGGTGGCCTTACAGGGGCTCAGGTGGGTAACGGAGTCAGGGCAGAGAGGAGGGGTTCTGCAGTTAACCTAAAATGCAGAAAATCTGGCATTTTGAGAGGTTTCCATTGTTGATTATACTTGCTGAGTGGGTTTCGCTTTGAGCGTCTTAACACACCTCGAACACCGCTACTGTTAAAGATTGCGGGGTACTTGTAAGCTCCGGCAAGGGTGCTGCTACTTAGTATCGCAAAAAAACCCCCCAAACAAACAGGCAAAGGTTTTCTGGTTCAAAGTCCACTTTTTGAGAAGTCTTGCCTTAATCTCTCAAGACTTTGACTGCTCAACTGTGAAATGGCATTAGTAATGCATCCTTTCCTTACTGAACAAGAACTTGCTCATGAAGCCCTATTTTAATAATAAGGCTACTTAAATCTCTAGGTAAACACCACAAAGAAAGTAAACACAGGGCAAAATTAACTTCAGTACAGTAAATAATGCGTGGCATCATTGTGCATAATCTGCCTCAGCAAGTTGTGGAATAATAGCTGTTTTCTTCATAATGAAGACAAATGTCATTCAGAGACTTTGACATTTCAATCTCTAAACATGTTTGAAGTGTCTTTGTCTCACTTCTGGGACTGGGAAGCATTTTTATCAAAGGCATAGGGGACAATTTATGCTTTCATGGCTCTACACTTTTTCTTTACTTTGACTTTTACTTTTTTTTTTTTTTTTTTTTTTTTTTAATCCAGATGGGACTGACTTCCTCTTGTAACTTTGTTTTCATTTTTGAATTCTGAACAACTTATGTCTCAAAACAATTTTATTTTGAAAAAGTATGCTTTTCTGACTTGGGACTGAAAAACAGATGAATGTCTCATTTTTATGTATCACATTCCAGACTAACTGTTGCTAAGGCTTGCTGTCTAATTTAAAATTGATCTTTCAGGATTGCTGGAGATGGAGCTGAAGATTGATGTTACAAGTTCATCCAATTTCAGTTTGTAGTGATTAGTGTTCTTTTTCTAGATCAAATTTTGTCTCTTTGTTCCTAGTTGTTTGCTGAATTGAACCAGCATATCGTGAGGGCAGAAATGGATCAGCATCTAATGTATGCTTTATCTGATGAAGAAAACTTCATAATTTTTCTTTAAAAGAAGCTATCTACACTGAAAGACCTGTATGTACTACTTTTTTGCACATGGAAGTCATAGTATGGAACTTCAAATTAAGTGAATTCTGTGGACACTTGTTGGCTTTTTTTTTCCCCATACAGCTCTAGTGTATGTTCAGTTCAGATGCTCCAAAGAACTGATTCTTCACTTAGCACTGCCTGTTGCAGCAGTGTCTGATTCCAGCTTGCACGTCATACTTGTAGTGAAATTTTGGATTACTGAGATTTTGCTGGTAGATATTTTTGAGGAAAGATTGAGGCAGGGAAGAAAGCCCTGTATAATTTAGGTGGTCAGTTCCCCCTTTCATGGGGAAGGGTTCCTTCATATTTTCTTGCACCAGTAAGTTGATGGATGATCAATGAATTGATGAATTGATTAGCATGTGTAATTATATGTCTTTACTACTTCAACATGCAAAAATGTTCGATCCTAAATTGAAAAAACAGAAAGGGAGAGAATAAGACAAAAAAGGTTACAGCTTTATAGAGACTTTATTTATAATGTACATCATGCAGATACCTGTGGACAGTTGCATATGTGGATGTTTTATGTTATTTTTTATTCTCTAAAGAGAAACAGAAGGTTAGCAAAAGATACTGTGACTAATTTCAAGATAGCACTGTTATTTTATATGTATTTTCTATGGTATTTTATTCTGTGGAGCAGTAAGGTAGAGATGCTGATTGATATCTTCTCTTTATATCAAATATCCCAAGAGGAGGAGCAGTTAAAAGATTAGAGTGTCTTTGGGCATGAGTGTTACAATAATATATTAAAAAAAAGATAAATGAGATTGGAAGCAGCCCTAAATATTTCGGACTGTATAACTAAATGGCTGCAACGGCTGCATTACAAACATGTCCTCTGCTTTTCTGGATCTAATGCACTAGATCCACCTGAGTTTGTTTTCTCTACCATGCTGAGAGTTTGTGCTTGAAAAATAGGGTAGTATGCTGATTCCCTGCTCTAAACTCAAATTCCCTAGAGTTTGTGGAGAAACAACTTGGCTCCAGTATTTGGAGTTTAGTTAGTATGAAGTTAATGAGCTGAGCCTTGATTTCATGCTTGAACTGAGATTGGGTTTTGTTCTGTGGTCTGACTAGCTAACCTCTATCTGTAACAGCTATATTCCAAGACCTGGTATTATGAGACAACGGGTAACCTCATTAGATCAGAAGCCTCTATCCTTCCTTTCAGTCTGACTTGCAGACCAAGAAGCTATTAGCTTCATAATCAGACACTGGTCGAACTACTGGACAGATACACATTTCTTCCTAAAGTCCTCCTGATGAGCAGAATGCCATTGCTACTTAGAAGAAGCTTAAAGCAAGAGCGGAGTTGCATACATAGCATGCATTGTGTTAAGTCATACACAATGAACGTATCATAAACCTGGTACTCCTACCTAGTTTATATAATTCACAGGAAACGGCAAAATTACCTGTTCCATTCCTCTCTTGTGGATGTGTGTATATATAAAAATATGTATATATAAAAATATATATCTGTATAAACCCAACAGATACTTACTCCAAGATTAGTCATGGTTGTAGTCAGAATAAGGTATTTGGCCACACAGGCTCACAGAATCACAGAATGTTAGGGATTGGAAGGGACCTCGAAAGATCATCTAGTCCAATCCCCCTGCTGGAGCAGGAACACCTAGATCAGATCACACAGGAANTAAAGAGACCCAGCTCCCTCAGCCTTTCCTCGTAAGGGAGATGCTCCATTCCCTTCATCATCTTTGTGGCCATGATATCCATGGTCTAGTCCATATAGACCACCATTTCCAAAAGTGGGCTCCTATAATTCTTAGCCTAGCCAATGAACAGGTTCCTAAAAAATTGTCTTGACATCCAAAGATCCTGACAACCTTCAGTTCTCAATGTGAATATAGTCTGATCTAATAATATCTGTTATGTCAATCTCCCCATCTGTAAAACAGAAATATTAATTAGGCTAAGATTAATACATTTAGAAGAGACTTGTGAGCCTTGAGTAATCTTGTGGAAATATAATTATTATAAAACTTTTAATGCATTAAAAATCTTTTTATAGCTTTAGAAAAGTAGGTGTTGCTGTCAAACAATTTTTTTCCCTCATGCTGATGTGTTTATGTCTACTTTTGGCTAAGAAAAAAGAAATAACAGACATCTCACTTTGTAAAATAGAATGTTGTTTATGTGAATTACAAGTAACAGACTTTGCTCATTCCTGTTAGGACTGCTAGAAATTTTAGTTTGAGATGAAATTATTGAGACAGATTTTCCAGGACAGAAAGCATCAAGTTAGAAAGCAATGTGACAATTAGTGTTGTGCCAATGAAAGCACGTGCCTTGGAGGTTTAGTGGTGGGATATAGTGCCTTTAATTAGAGGTCACTGGTTTGAATCCAGCTCAGGGTAATTTAGGCATTTGGTTTATAGGCCAATGTGAAATGAGTCTTAGGTCAGGGTAACTGTATTTTTAATTATCTACAAAGTTTTGTTGTTTTCCTTAACTGTGTATGTATTACCAACAATAATTTTCTTAACTTCTCTAATCAGACAATAAAATGTTAATATGAAAAATATCTTTCTAGCTGATAGCAGGGTAGAGAAGGACTGAACATTTAATGGAAATTAATGGCCTACTCATTCAGATAGCTGGTATCATTAATATAGGATTAATGCAGGAGGTTTCATCCTGCAAGTACTTAATTATTTTGATCTTCTGAATCAAACTGTGAACTCTAAACTCTTTTGCTGTGTGAACAGTCTTCTGGAAATGCATGGCATCACTTGTGCATAAAAAGCATGATTGCAAAATGTAATTGTGCAAACAGATTTCCTCTCCCTTTCTGTCTTTTTCCTGCACCTGCAATATGGGACACTGGTTCCCTCCTCCTTGCCAAAATAAGCTATCATCCTCTTTTTTCCACAGAATAGGATGCGGAAAGTGTCCGTTTGGTTGTCGGATGAGAAAATTGGAAGCACAAAAATATAAGATGGAGAAGTTTTCAAGAATCTCTTTGTATTTTTTTCAATATTCTGCGGAATTGCAACTTTCATCTTATTAAAAAGAATGTCCAAAGCACTTTATATCATCTTTGCTTCTCCTTTTTCTTCTCAATCTGACAGAAAAGTGCCTTAAGCCATACCAACAGGAGTATTATGAACTCACTAATTTGAATTAATAAAGGCCAAGGTATGTCCACTGCCTAGCACAGAGCTACCAAATTAGCTTTAAAGTACCTAGCTCTGGTGCAGTGGTTATTCTAGTGCAGCAGCATGGAGCCTAATGTGGGTAAGCTTCTGCTGCTTTCTGAAACATTAAGCTAGAATTTGCTGAGCTTTAAGTGCATCTGGTAGTTTACCACAAGTATCAGTGCTAAAGCCAACATGAGTTATAATTTTCTATAGTTTGAAAACACATAACTGCCTACTCTTTTCAGTAACCACTGTAGTGAAAAATGCTAGGTTTTAGCTGATCTGCAGCCTTGGAACAAGACTCAACATATTTATTTTCAGTTTCTCTCGGTTTTCCATCTTTTCATATGATTCTTCTCTCCCTACTTAGGCAAGTGGGCCTTTGGGAAACAAACAAATCTACATTGTAAACTTGCTTCCAGAAATTTAGCAGCCTGCTTCTGAAAAAGGCAATTGTGCTGATTTGGTGTGAGTCTTCGGGGTTGCAGAGGAAATCGCCGAGCTCTTTCATTAAGAATTGATGAACCTGACCTCGCATGACTGGAAACTGGAAATTTTTGTTTTTCATTTCTTTTCCATCAGTTTCCTAAAATCCCAAGGCATAACCTCCAATGGTTTTGTTTTGTGAAGCATAACATAAATACTTCAACAGCTGCAGCTTAATATGAATAAACAGAGTATGCATGTGAACTACGGTGAATGTACGTCAAATTACCTGCCTCATACATGATGTCACCATGGCATAATCCTGGGGGCTGTATGAGAAGTCTTAACTCAAATTATTTTCAGAAAAGTAGCTGTATGATTCTCTTGCTCTTACACCTGCTTTCTGAAAAGATAAATCTCAGATTTAGAGAAAAAATGTTTTATGTTTATTCTGGTTAAGCTTTTATGAGGTGCTATCTCAGCAAACAAGAAATTGAATTTCAAAGGGTAGAGGAAAGGGACAAAGCAAGTGTGATGAAAAGGACTAATTCTACCTGTCTTGTCTCTCAGACTGTCTACTAAATTCCTTTTCTCCCTGTGTGCTTTAAAGGAAAGCTGGAGAAATGAGTAAAAAATTGTCAACTAACCTTACAGTAAAATCCTGTGGTGACATGTTCTTCACATCAGTTGTGAAGTGCAGAGAAAGAGCAGGGTTTTTTATGCTGAGGTTTGGCCAGAAATAACCCAGGCCTGTAGATAACAGGACAGAACGTTCAGAAGGTTGTAGTTCTGCATAAAGGAGTTTAGCTTATGCAGCTAAGCAGTAGAAACCCCACCAGATGCTGCCTGAGCAGTTGTAACTCTCATTGGGAACTCTGAATACTTAAGCCAGCATTTGAACTGATGTGGACTAGAAGGAAACACTTGTCTGGATAATCACAAATAGCAAACATCTATAAAAATGGCGTAGTCTTTGTGGACAGCTTGAATAGCGAAAGAGCTATGTTAGGAAACTAAATTGTTTATTGTGAATTGCTCTCCCAGCTCTTCTAGTAAGTGATCTTGTATATCAGTGTTCAGTGCTTTCTCAAATAAAATAAAACAGGCTGGCACTGTGCCATTGCCTCACTTCCATTCACATGCTATTAAGTTTACCACCAGCATACATCTTTCTCTCCTTGGAAAATATACGGTTGGGCAGCACTTGACATTCTTTCTCTTTCCTTTTCCTTCTCTTAGTTTGAGTCAAGCTACTCACACACCCCAGTGATCATACAATTTTGTTTTCTGATTAAAAAATGTCAGTTGCAGCCTTTCTTTGAAGAGTTGTGTCAAGAAAATTACTTTTTCTACCCTCTATTTTTTCTTTCTTTAGTAATCCCAGTCATATCAGGAGTTTATTTTGTTATTGTTCTTTGTCTGATAAGAAAATTTCGCAGGCTAATCATAATACTGTGGGTAGGAATGTTTAAAGTAGCTTCTGATTTATGAAACTATACGTGTGAGGTCTCCTGAAGCGATCACTCTGCATTACCGTTGTCAAACCATAGGGTTATTGTGCTTTTGCAAAGATGAACAGCTGAACAGTCAGAAGACAAGGACTGTTCAAAGATTGTGATCATCGACTCAATAGACCCATAAAGTGCTTGTGGGCTAGAGGGGGGTAAGGATTTGCCTAGATGGCAATGAGTAGATGGACACTTACACTCCTGAATTTGATCAAGTAATTACAAATATGCAAAACCTGAATCAATTATTCAAGTAATCTGCTCAGTCTAGTCATCAGCAGATGTCTGAGTGGTGTGGGCAGAATGGCTCATATTAGGTTGAAGTAAGCCAGTGTGTCCATTGTGTGTAATAATCTTGTCTATGTATTGACTTGAATGGAAAACATCAAGTGTGATTTATTTCCGTGGGACTTTGTTATGTAGCTGGGGAAGAATGTGCTTGTAAGTGCTTTGCTGAATAAGGGCCAATGGAAAATATTTCTAATAAATAAGCTGCAGTTGAAGACAACAAAAATAGTTCTGTTAATTTGAATCTCTTCATATATGCTTATTATACCTTTATATTTTGTGTTGCATCTAAATGGTAACACAGTAGTGAAAATCCAAGAAATTAAGTGGTTAACCTCTCAGAAGAGGATACAGGAAAATTAGTTAAGGTTACCATGGAGTGTAATTTGTCTGGAAAATTATGCACTTTTCTCTTGATCTGTTCAGAATTTGTGATCTGTGGAGTGCTGAATCCCACATGGATAGTGAAATTTACTAGACCAGGGAATAACCTCCCAAAGAAGGGGGGAGAAACTTTGTCCACTGGGGTATTTACAACTGTGTTGTGAGGGTGCTGGAGAACTAAGCTTAGTATCTTACAACTTGGGTTATTCTGTAATGCAGGTGAAAAGAAGTAGTGCTGAACCTGGCACAAGGGGTTTGCAGAAGGGCGTGGGGGGAAATAACCCAGATTTTCTTTAATTTGATTGAAAAGGTACTGTTTATTTTGTTCAGATAATTAAAAAGGCCTTCCTGTTTTTCTTTTGTGGGAAGGAGAGCAGACCCTTCTCACTAAAATTGGACAGTGTCTAATTTCCTTTATAATCAGGGTGTTTGAATAATTGAAGGACAATTCTTCTGGGTTCTCTCGGGTCTTATAAGTATTTTCATGAGGGCTCAAAACGTGTGCTAGGCTTTCCTTTCTAATTTGTAAGTGCGGATGCAAAAGTTTTAGGGTGATACAGATGTTGAGCTCAAGATCAGAACTAAATTGGATCATGATACTTGGTGAAAGTGTCCAGCCTTTATAACAAGAAATAAACTAAAAAATAGAAATTAAGTAATTTTTGTATGTTCTGCCTTTGAGCTCACTGACTAGAGGCTAATCACCTTTGATGCTTTGAGTTTCCAGTTTTTGTCCCGTGGTTTGGTATGGAACATTGATGTTGTGCCACAGCATTTTCATATCCCATCCAGCCATTACTCCACTGTCTGATCTCTCCTAGAAAGGCAAAAAGGAATAATTTCCATCAGGAATATTTTGCCCTTCATTTCGATTGATGTGCCCAAACACTGGAAGCCCTATGGGGAGGAATTGTCAAATGCACAAATATGAAGTGGGAATTAACTGGCCAGGAAACAATCCAGGAGTTTGCAAACAGCCTACAGGATTAAATATTGTTCACTATTTGAATAATTTGCTGAGTCCTTACAATGCCAAGATGCAAAATTAATTTGCAGTGGATTTCCAGAGAACTCACAAGATTATTATCTACCATTAGTACTAACTTTGCTTGCTCTTCTGCTTTTCTGTAAGCTGCGTGGGCCTTCCTCTTCACCTGTTGGCATGCCAGGCCTGCACAAATACGTTACCCTGGCTACTTGGAGTAATGCCACACAGGGAAGAGTACTTGCCTTGGAAGACTGACTGCATTTCCTGTCTCTGACTCCTTGGTCCAAAAAAACAAAGCAACATAACTACTTTAGGAAGATTTATGGCTTCTTGTGGCACCCAGTAGACAGTCTGCAGTCAATCTGCAGACTTATTTGGGAGAGTAGTAAAGTCTTTTTTTCTAGTTCCTGGATGTGAAAACCTGCCACAAGCTCTATAAAGGTGCTTAGTGAGATTTCAGTTAAGGTGAATAACTCTCTATCAACCAGATACAAAGAACTGTTTGAAAAACACCCCCAGTTAACCAACCCCTCAAAAGACTTTTTAATGACAGAATGTGTTGAAGACATCTGCTAAGTGGGACACTGCCAGCCCCCAGGCCATATGCTTCATGTCCCTGGCATATGCACAACTAAGCACAACAGCAGCGAACATATTGGGAGAGGTATGGATGCCTCTCCTCCATCTCTTCCCACTCCTCAGAGAAATGGATTGGAACAAAATTTAGTTGCATAAAAAGCTGTAGTAGAAATTCACCAGTCCTTAGGCAAGGATCTAATAGAGAATTGGAGACCTCTGTGTCTGTCCAGCTCTGCCTGGCACTGCTGTTCTTTTCAGTGAACTACAGCTCAGAATCTGCCTTTGGTTTCAGTTTGTGTTGGAAAGGGTTAGGGCTGCAGTTTTCTGTCTCTTTACTCCCTGTGTGCCACTCAAAAACAGGAAATTGAGAGTGTATATCAGGGATGATGGTATCTAAGATTAAGTATTTCCTGCTTCTCTTAAAAGTGGTTTCTTTTGGCTGCGGTTCTCACAGGCAAAAGTTTTATTTTTACATTGTTAGGCAATTGAGCAACTTCTAGATTGATGTATTTGCCTGTATCTTATAAAAATAATTCTCAACATTAAAAGGGTAAGTCAAGTAACAGCAAATTGAAGTAGCAGTACTCTAACTTTTGCTTGTAGTTTCATTTGATTTTTTTTTTTCAGTGAAGTGTGTTTTCCTCCATGCAAATTGTTTCTTAGTCAACCTTATTGGACCTTTTTTTCCCCCTGTGCTTTTGGGATAAAGTTGACATCAATAAATTTTAGTCTAACAATTTATACTTTGTCCTTGTGTTAAAGCAAACCATGGGGGGGGGGGAAGTGAATGCCAAAACCTGTTAGGATTAGAAGTAGTAAGTTGGCATTTTTAAGGTATATTAGGAACAATACCCCTCCCAATTGATTGATGTGAATTGGGTCAATTGAGTTATGTGTTGCTAAACTGAAAATAAAATTATGAATAGTGATAAAGAACAAATAGAAATGTTTAGCAGCTGTTTTCTGGTCTGTTTTCTAACCCTCCTATGTTATTAAGGATAGATTTATTCACTATAGTCCAAGTGAAATGTGGGGAGCACCAGCTAAAAGTAAGTATTTTATGACCAGTAGTTCTAGAATCCTAGTAGATAGATAAATCTAGCATTTGAATTCCCTGAGCCACTAATTCATTACTAAAGAGTGTTGGAAAATGGTGATGCTCTGTAACAGTTCAGGAGTGCCATCATAATACCAGTATTTAAAAGTAGTGTACAGGACTATTCAACACCCAAGAGAATAGACTGACATAAGTCTTGGCAACAGAGCGGAACAGTTTGGACGCCATCAACAAAAGGTTAGAGACGAAGAGTATATTATTGTCAGTCAAGACGGTTTTATGGAAATGTGTCCTGTCAAACAAAACTGTCATCACTTGACAAGATCACAGATCTGGCTGATAAAGAGAGCAGAATGAATATAATGTACTTGAATTTCTCAAAGGCATTTGTCTTGTCACTCTAACATCTTGATTCAGGGGGAACCAGGGAAACTTGGCTCTAAGAGGTTATATATTAGATGGATTAAAATCTGGCTTCTTGGCAGATCTAAAAAAGTTGCAGTTGGGAAGAAAGCAGGGAGTCTGCTTCTGACAAAGTTTCTCAGAAATCTGTTTGCTTTGATATTATTCAGCATTTTGCAGTGCTCTGAAATGTTATTTAAATTGTTTACTTGCAAATAATATGGTGATTAGTAATATATTTAATATTGAAGAGGACAGGCTGCTGTTGAATTATCACAGAGTAATCTGAGTTAACTAAACCATCACAGTTGAGCATTTTATACAGATAAATACGGATAGCAAAATTATGCTAAATGAACACTGTGGGTGTTAAAAACTGGGGAAGCTTGCTGGTTTGGTTCAGTTTGGGGTCCAGTCTTAGCATGTATATATTTCAAGCCTGTTAATTTCTCCTTACTTGCTAGTTACACATAGAACTTTTCATTATGGGGAAGAAGAAAATGCTTCATGTGGGAGCAAGACTTTGCTTTGATTGCCACATATCATCTGTTGGTTGTTTCAGTAACTTGTCTCTTAATTTGGTGCACATGGGCCAAAGGAGATTCTTTTTTTGCAGAAGATCATAAGGATTCAGGGCTCTCTGTATTAAGTCTTTTCATTCCTGGACTAGAGAACGTATCTTTTACAGATCTATGAATTCCAGAACACAGTTTTTACAGTAGGACACTATATCTGAGAGCTAGCTTGATGCAAAGACTTTCCACTGTAGCCATAGCAATAGCTGTTTATATTTCTCCTCAGTTCTTTCTTCTACTACTGAAATGAGAAGGATGTACGATGTAAAAGACTGAGCAAAAGTTTTGCAGTCCAGGGCAACTCTCTGGACTGGATGCCACTCATAGCTTTTTTTGTTTATTATTTTTGTTTGTTTGTTAAAAGTTCCTCTGTTAGCTCTGGTGGCCACAACTTAAAAAAAAAAGGTAAAAATAAAAATTTATTTGTGTCTGGGAACTTCACTAGCTAATTGAAACTATGGTTAGCCAGCAGAGCAAGACACACCAGTGACTACAAGAAACCTCGAGATGGAAGTGTGTTTACAGGCATATGTACACTAGTGTGTACGTGCACACAATTATTAAAAGATGTGAAACAAGGTGTTCTGTATCAGTGGAAGGAAAGGGTGCAACAATCCACTCCTTGAAGAAAGGTTTGTCACTTTGTATATTTCATTTACCCTTGAGCAGCTTTTCCTTCCATTTTTTTCCTAATAAGTCATTGTAATAGTGNTGGTGGAGAGTGAATAGTGATAAAGAACAAATAGAAATGTTTAGCAGCTGTTTTCTGGTCTGTTTTCTAACCCTCCTATGTTATTAAGGATAGATTTATTCACTATAGTCCAAGTGAAATGTGGGGAGCACCAGCTAAAAGTAAGTATTTTATGACCAGTAGTTCTAGAATCCTAGTAGATAGATAAATCTAGCATTTGAATTCCCTGAGCCACTAATTCATTACTAAAGAGTGTTGGAAAATGGTGATGCTCTGTAACAGTTCAGGAGTGCCATCATAATACCAGTATTTAAAAGTAGTGTACAGGACTATTCAACACCCAAGAGAATAGACTGACATAAGTCTTGGCAACAGAGCGGAACAGTTTGGACGCCATCAACAAAAGGTTAGAGACGAAGAGTATATTATTGTCAGTCAAGACGGTTTTATGGAAATGTGTCCTGTCAAACAAAACTGTCATCACTTGACAAGATCACAGATCTGGCTGATAAAGAGAGCAGAATGAATATAATGTACTTGAATTTCTCAAAGGCATTTGTCTTGTCACTCTAACATCTTGATTCAGGGGGAACCAGGGAAACTTGGCTCTAAGAGGTTATATATTAGATGGATTAAAATCTGGCTTCTTGGCAGATCTAAAAAAGTTGCAGTTGGGAAGAAAGCAGGGAGTCTGCTTCTGACAAAGTTTCTCAGAAATCTGTTTGCTTTGATATTATTCAGCATTTTGCAGTGCTCTGAAATGTTATTTAAATTGTTTACTTGCAAATAATATGGTGATTAGTAATATATTTAATATTGAAGAGGACAGGCTGCTGTTGAATTATCACAGAGTAATCTGAGTTAACTAAACCATCACAGTTGAGCATTTTATACAGATAAATACGGATAGCAAAATTATGCTAAATGAACACTGTGGGTGTTAAAAACTGGGGAAGCTTGCTGGTTTGGTTCAGTTTGGGGTCCAGTCTTAGCATGTATATATTTCAAGCCTGTTAATTTCTCCTTACTTGCTAGTTACACATAGAACTTTTCATTATGGGGAAGAAGAAAATGCTTCATGTGGGAGCAAGACTTTGCTTTGATTGCCACATATCATCTGTTGGTTGTTTCAGTAACTTGTCTCTTAATTTGGTGCACATGGGCCAAAGGAGATTCTTTTTTTGCAGAAGATCATAAGGATTCAGGGCTCTCTGTATTAAGTCTTTTCATTCCTGGACTAGAGAACGTATCTTTTACAGATCTATGAATTCCAGAACACAGTTTTTACAGTAGGACACTATATCTGAGAGCTAGCTTGATGCAAAGACTTTCCACTGTAGCCATAGCAATAGCTGTTTATATTTCTCCTCAGTTCTTTCTTCTACTACTGAAATGAGAAGGATGTACGATGTAAAAGACTGAGCAAAAGTTTTGCAGTCCAGGGCAACTCTCTGGACTGGATGCCACTCATAGCTTTTTTTGTTTATTATTTTTGTTTGTTTGTTAAAAGTTCCTCTGTTAGCTCTGGTGGCCACAACTTAAAAAAAAAAGGTAAAAATAAAAATTTATTTGTGTCTGGGAACTTCACTAGCTAATTGAAACTATGGTTAGCCAGCAGAGCAAGACACACCAGTGACTACAAGAAACCTCGAGATGGAAGTGTGTTTACAGGCATATGTACACTAGTGTGTACGTGCACACAATTATTAAAAGATGTGAAACAAGGTGTTCTGTATCAGTGGAAGGAAAGGGTGCAACAATCCACTCCTTGAAGAAAGGTTTGTCACTTTGTATATTTCATTTACCCTTGAGCAGCTTTTCCTTCCATTTTTTTCCTAATAAGTCATTGTAATAGTGAAGTCAAAAGACAAGCTAAAAATCACATTCATGTGCATGAGAGGCTTTTGAAGCAGAGATTTTTTTCAAAGTTAAACCACAAAAACTGTAATAGAAAGAAGAAAGCATTTTTTTTTCTACTGAACTCCTCTTGTCTGTTAAGATTCTCTGTTCATTTTTAACCAGCTACATGCTGATGCCAGCTGTTCTGGAGGGAATCAAAGTGTGCCAGGCTTTCCCTCTAATTTGCACATGTGGAAAATCTTTGCGCTTTAGCAAAGGCATGTCTGATAGGTAAACAGTGCTTCTCAGGGAAAAGACTGAAGGAGGAGATGGCTGGTATGCCTCAGACCTTCACCTAAGATATCTTCTGTTCTGTGAAAGACAATGTCATAACCATCCTCTGGGCAAAACAGCTGCTGCTGAAAGCGTGTGCACAAGGTCTTTCATGGGTTTACCTGAGAGTTGTCCAACCATATGGCCTTATTCCCGTATCAGGAGCTGTTGCAACCATTTCCCATTGCAGTTAGTTTTTGGCTTGGTTTGTGTCTGCACACAAGATCACAGAATCTTAGAACAGCTGGTTGGAAGTGGCACCTGAGTGTAATTTCGCCCAGTGTCCCATTGGGATTCTTGCTACTGATAGACCAGGTCATCTGTGGTTTTGTCTAGATGTAGCTTGGAGATTCCACCATCTTTCTGGATTACCTCTTCCAATGCTACACAATCCTCCTGGTGAAGAAGCATTTCCTCATATTGTGAACTTCCTGAGCTGCTAAAATTTGAGGCTTTTGTTCCTTGCAAAGTTTCTGAACCTAATAACATGTGCTACTTGCTGTCTATTCTGCAGCAGGGGAACAAAAACTTCCTTCCAGTGCACTGGCAGGACTTCACCTTCTCAGATCACTCTTTATGACCATTAATGGGCAGTTTAAGTTTCTATGGTCCATTCCTTTTGCTGGCAAGTCTTCTGGGAATGGCAACAATGTGGCCAGTTTTCAGTGTTAAACAATTCTGTAATATCTGTGGGCATCAATTTGACAGGAGATTACTATTAAAAGAAATGGCTGTAATACTCCTGCCATAATCAGAGCCATTGTGCTTCCACTGTTAATTTAGCGCACTTTGCATCAGACATTCACTGAACTGGCTAAGATAACTTCAGACACTTAATCACTGTAGTGTTGTTAAATAGTTGCATACTAATGTGTTCAGATGACTTGTGTAATCAGAGGCCAGTTGAGCCATCAAAGCAGGTTAAAAGGAAAAGACAATTCTGTCTTGCCTGCATTTTATTAAAGTAAATGAAGCATGTTTTCAGCTTGGTGGGGTGGTACTAGACTATCAGCTCTGGGACTGATGCCCTTTGTTCTGTCCACAATATAAAATGAGTCCAAGTATGTTGCTGATGTTCTTTCCCCCCCACTTTTTTTTTGGGGGGGGGGGAGGGGCAGGGGTAGGGGAATAGTGGTGGTGGTGTGGTGTTTAGCCATAAAATCAAATTACATCCAAGACTCTGCTCTCGTGGGACCCCCACCTGGAGTATTGTGTTCAGATGTGGGGCCCCCCACATAAAAAAACCTGGACCTGTTGGAGTGAGTCCAGAGGAGAGCCACAAAATTAATCAGAGGGCTGGAGCACCTCCCCTATGAGGACAGGCTGAAAGAGTTGGGGTTGTTCAGCCTGGAGAAAGCAAGGGTCTGAAGAGACTTAATAGCAGCCTTCCAGTACCTGAAGAGGGCTACAGGAGAGATGGGGAGGCACTCTGCATCAGGGAATGTAATGATAGGATGAGGGGTAATGGGTATAAGCTGAAAGAGGGTAGATTTAGATTAGATATTCGGAAGAAGTTTTTCACTGTGAGGGTGGTGAGACACTGGAACAGGTTGCCCAGAGAAGCTGTGGATGCCCCATCCCTGGAGGTGTTCAAGGCCAGGCTGGATGAGGCTTTGAGCAACCTGGTCTAGTGGGAGGCGTCCCTGCCCATGGCAGGGGGGTTGGAACTTGATGATCTTTAAGGTCCTTTCCAACCCAAACCATTCTATGATTCTATGATGGGAGTTATAGAAAGATAGCTTATGTAGTATTTCCAAGTTTAGATGTTCAAGACTCATGTTTCTGTTCTATGGAGAACATAAAGCTGACTTAAAAAGAAACAGTTTTTTAAAATTATTTATCTTTCTATTTTGTTTACTTCCAGTTACAATTTTTTATTTACTTTATGATGCTTCCTGAGTGTAAGCATCATCTCCATGATCTCCATTTGAGAAATACCACGTGCTTGGTGGAGTTCAATGACAAGAGTGAATGATGGGTAATGGAAAAGCTGAGCAGAAGTAGAGGTGTTTGTATGTGACACATCACAGGAGGTCCATGTGTTAGGTTGGGGTGGGGTTAACAGTATTCCAGCTTGCTTTGTACAGAGGAAGCCTTAACTTAATGTGCTTATTACTTTCTTAGGGAAGAATGTGAAATGCTCAGCCGCCTTCTTCACTGTCACTAAGTAATAAGCAGAATTGCTATAGGGCAGATGTAAACTGAACTAACATTTATGTTTGGGTTGCACAGTCTTGTCAAATCAGAATAATTTTCTTCGTAAACCTGTCATGTTGCTACAGTTCTGTTCATCGTAGTCCACCTTTGTCTTAATTTTAATACTGTGCAAAGACAAATCGGGCTAATATTACATTATCAGTCAGATGTATAGGCTGTGAGTATGTGTCAGCCCATGCTTGCATGCATGCAATGCAGAACAGAGCTAATGGTCTGCACCATCCTCCTCCCAGTAAATCCACTTCCAACGTAAATAGTGCCTGTGCATTTTGTGTATCTTCTAAGCAGTACTTAGGCTTTTCCCTTTTAGTCACTGAACTGCCTCCCCAGTTTGTTTCAGTGCGGTGATGGCAGGGGGAGGGGGATGAAGTGCCACCTTCTTTTTCCATTTAACATGCAAGAAATCTTGACCGTTTCAGTTTGTTAAATATTCCATGGCGCTTTGCCAGGAAAAGAGTGTCTTGTAGCCCAGGTGTTTTCTCCAAATGTCATGTGAAACTTCCCTTGTGATTTCAAATTAATAAAGCATTTTTGTGTGCTGAAATGTAATTTAATACTGTCTTTTGCAGTTGTGCTCAGAGATGACTGAATTTCAATATTAAATGAACTGCACACTGGTGGTTATATAACTTATAAAACATGCTTAGATCTCTAGGGAAAGACAATCGTTAAAAATAGGGACCATTGCTGCTATTACTGCTGTTGCTAAAAGTAATATTCACCTCTTTCTTTCTGGAAGTTCTATATAGCATTTTTCCTGTAGGACCTCTCCCTGTCTTGAGGCTTTTCTAGTGGCCTTTAAACTTTAATCTGCAGCCTTAGAAAACCTTTTAGGTACAAGCTGAGACAGATTTTGTGACTAAAGTGAGCCCTCCTGCTGAGGGAGCTGTGTGTTTAATTCTTGGCAGAACTGGGGAAGAACTTGGCTTAGTTTGCCTGCTGTTCATCTTTTTCATGTAGCCTTGTGGGAGATCTTGATAATTCTCAATTGCAGCTTGAAGAAAAGAGGAGCACAGTTTATTTCAAGAATACTGCAAAAAATTATTCTGTTTGGTTTAAAAAACTTGGTTTGGTATTTTTTTTAGACATGTAAACATGATGCAGGAGGACTAAAAAGATAATAATGTAGTCGGGTGTTCAGTGAGGTCAGTGAGGTGCATGTCTACACAGCTATAAATGCATTTTGTAAGAAATTACTTCACTTTGTTAGAATTTGGCTTGTGAAGGGATGCTGTCAAAATGAAGGAAATGTTATACCGAAAACTGTATCACCAACTTGTAGTTTGTTTTTTTTTGCTTTTATGTGTTACAGTTTTTAATTACTTTTTGAATAGACACTTACTGGGAGACTGGCTGCCTGTTTGTAACAGAAAACAAATGAGGCAGCAAACTACTTTTGCTGTGGTTTTCTGACAGGTCGAAACTAGCAAAGCTCCAGTGATCTAAGTGGATTTATGTTCACTTACCTCCGCCAAGGATTTGCTCACTACTTCTGTTTCTTTCAGTTCGGTGTGTTCTCCTGTGCCCTATACATTATAGTCTTGCAAATGATTATTTAAATCATTACGGTCTGTGTCAAACACTGGACATCTAAATGTGGACATTTATCGTAGACTAGTTTCCCCAGGTTCCCTAGTGACTGAAACGGGCTCTTTTAGGATGCAGCTAAGAACAATGTTGTTTAAACTGTAGTTGTAAATTGTCTTATGAATGCTTCTATTGCTGTAAGGTGATTAACCTTCTAATTTAGGCATCTAGAATCAGATTATATGGAACCTGCATGCTTTTGGCATCTCTCACCATACCCTGCAGTATCTGAGTACATCTTAGATGTAAATGATCCGGTGTGCTGCAGCCCAACCATTATGATATGCTGTTACAATGGAAACATGGTGTTATCAAGCAGTGATGATTCAGGAGTGTCCCTGTAAGATGTCAGTGTTGCGTGAGAACATTCGTTGTGGTCATCTGGCACAGTTGCCAGTCAGGATCCTGAGGTGACATGATACAACCTCACTATCAGATGCTCTTTTGCAAGTTTCATAATATGAGAGCTGAGCTTTGCAGCCATTGGCCATTAACCGGGAAGTTTGACACCAACAGATAAGGCTTTTTGTATTGTGAAGCTCAGTCACAATGTTCCACCCTATTGTTGAAGCTGTATTTAATCATCTTGTGTGCCTGCACAACAAGGCCATGATCTCAAATGAAGTCTATGTAACAAGGAGTAAGAATGAAATACAGTACTCATTATCTATATCTTCCTTTCATTTGAATCACCTTAGTTTCTGTAGAGAAACATTTAATAGACTCCTAAAATAGCTCTGGAGTTGTGAGACGACACAAGAATAAAATCCAGCTACAGCAAGCTCCCTGGAAATTAATTTGATTCCATTTAAAAAGCACTGCCAATGCCCAGGTGGGTGGAGGAGGAACCTAATATGGAGAAGCATGGTAGATTCATGATAGGGGGCAGGTTATAATAGGAAGTGGAGAAGGCTGCATGCTGTATCAAGTGGTGGGAAAAAAAGCACTTTGTGCCTCTATATGCTTTATTAAGAATAATAACCATCTGTTGGGTGGAGCACTGGAGGAAACTTTTATTAGTGACTCTCTGCCTTTAGTACTTTCTCTATATAACAAATCTTAAGGTTGAAATATTTGAGGTTAAATAAGTAGCATAAAAAAGCTGGAAATAGTTTCAGCTTGGTTGTAAGCGCCCAGTTAATTTCACAGTGGAATTATGGATGGTTTGTCAGTGCTTTTTATCACTAACATACGTTCCTGTATTAAAAGTGAGGACCAGAAGAGTTTACCTTGCTCTTACCTTTGATCCTTGTCTGAAGGATTTCAGAATATGAAGTCTGTCCAAAGGGCTATGGTGGGGTGCCCTGCTCAAAGAATCAGACATCAGACACTGCAAGTAGATAAGGGGCAGGGGGCACTTAAAGACAGAGAACCTGAAAGTTCACCCATCCATTTGTTTACTCATTGTGCTGCAGGGACAGAAGCAGCTTTCGCTGCAGGAATTTGTATGTAAGTAAAGGAATTCTACTCAGTTGGAAGTTCTTGGAAGAACAGCTGATATTTCCAGGAGTATTTGTCCATACTTTAGATCCATACCTAGATTTTGGATTGTCTGCTCCCTAAACACAAAATTTAAGCTTACTTGGATTTAACCTGTTAAATATAGGAGCTTGCTGAGAAATCAAAAAGCAGGTGGATTTAGTACAGGTCTGGATAGTAATACAAAGTCTGGATATTGCTTCACACCTGGCATCTTTTCTGAAGCCAGCTTCTCTTTCCCAGGCTATGAAGGTCCCAAGCAATGGACTGTCACTGTTGGTTTTAGAGGGTAGGATGCATAGGCAGTATTTGTTGTACTGTCATTGTTTCATGGCATTCTTGCTTCCCAGATTTCCTGTGCATTTGCTCTTAAGAGGCAAGACTCTTCCTCACTTTTTTTCTGGAAGCATGACTGGGAACACTTAAACATCCATCACACTCCACACAGTGGAACTGCAGGGTAAAGTCGTTCATTCATCCATCTGCCGACACTCCTGTCCATGTGACTTTTTTGTATAAGCCGTTATGGAGAAAATGACATCACCAAGAAAGTAGATTTACTGAAATTTTTTTCTTTTTTTCGACTAGCAGTCTCACACAGTTGGAGATACGATATGTTTGTCTTGAGTAAAATCATTCGGTCTGTCTGTCTCCTTCTAGATTATGAAGTACAGCTTCATCATATTTTGGTCTTTTCTGTCCCAGTGTGCATACATCTGCTTCCATTTTTGCTTCAGCTGCATTTACGATTCTTTCTAAAGTGTCTGTTGAGACGTTTGGCCTTGCTCTGTTACCTTTTCCATTGTTTTAAATGTAGGCAGTTTAGCTGCTTATAGTTAAAGTCACAGGCAAACAGCAAAAGATGCTAACAGTCGCAGCATTCTTGTCTCCTCAGCACTGGTCTGTCCCTATGCCTCCCTCTTACCCAGGCGGTGCTTACTGGCCTTTTCCTCAGCTTATGCATTGCTATCCGGTTCAAGCGGATTGCATGTATAGTGTTCCTGAAGAAGTTTCTGCAATTTTCTGNCATCTCTGAGGTACCTAGGACCAAAGTCACAGCTGGATTATAAAGTGATATAATTTATGGGACAAATAATGATAGGGATAAATCCTAGCTATGTGTTGTTTGAACCCACTTGGCTAGCAGGAAAACACCACACAGCCACTTGTTCAGCCTCCCTACTCCTAGGGATGGGGAAGAGAATTNACTGTAGTGTGAATTTTTGCCTGTCAGCCATCTCTTCTATTAAATGAAAAGATACTCTTCTGGGAGAGTCTGTGGATTTCAGCTGCTGCAAAATCGTGTGTTTGAAAAAAA
>VZTO01026630.1:41594-100830 GCA_013400615.1 Syrrhaptes paradoxus
TGTGTTCTTGTACCCAAAACAGGGTCATGGAGAAATTAATCTGTCCTTTCCTCTTTGAAGGCTGTGATCAAGCACTGCCTGTAACCTATTCAGCGAACTTCACATGTGTGGTTATTACCATGGGGTAGATCCAGAGATACCTGGATCTCAACTTCGACATGGCCCAGAGGGGAAGAGTGTCTTGATTCAGATTGACAGCCATTTATGTATAAACTCAATCATGCCCTTTTTACAGTAACAGATTAGTCACTCTGAAAGCTTTGAGGTCTTAAACTCTACAGTGCCTTCCTAGGATGTATGTGCAAAGGATGAACCCTGGTCTTCAACATGGACCATAAGAGGCAGAGCTTTGCTATGCTATCCAGTCGGTTGGTGCCTGTTGCTGAGAACGGCAGCCCTTGGCTGCATTTCTCCCAGTTTCTGGTTTCACATACTGTCTGTCTACAACCTGCTGCCAAATGCAAACCTGTTCCTTTGTGCCTGAGAGTTAATGGAAGCACACTCAGCAACATACAAAGCACATTTAGACTCATAAAACATAGATAATACCATTTGGTGGTGACATGCTTTTTTTAATGGATAAATCAGTCATGTTTCCATGCCATTTATTTAAAGTCCCTGCTTGAAATTCCTCGGCTAAAGGCAACTGAGGGAACACATTTTATGTTAAAAAAACCTCAAAACCTCAGAAAACTTTCTTGTCGTCTTTGGAAGCTGGCTCTCACTGAAGTGAGAGGACCTCTTTGTCTACCCAGCAATATCCCTTTTGCTGCGTCTTCAGAGCCAGCCATGCAGAGCTNCAATATGCATATCAGTTCTCTGACCAATTTAACAGAGAATTAGCCAAGTTAGGTGCACCCTACTGTTTAAAGAGCTTGATGGCCTGTCAAGGGAAGGATGTTATTAAAAATTTGTGGCATATTCTTGGTTTCCTGTATGGTTTTCTCTGTGTCATCTTAAGTACTTAGCCAGAGTAGGTTATCACTTTGTCCTCTACATAGCAAAGAAGATGCACACCTTCTGGTCTGTCACTTGTTAATTTCCTAGAATCATAGAAAAATTGTTCAGGAGAAGACCTCACAGTAATTCAGTGTGTTCTTGTACCCAAAACAGGGTCATGGAGAAATTAATCTGTCCTTTCCTCTTTGAAGGCTGTGATCAAGCACTGCCTGTAACCTATTCAGCGAACTTCACATGTGTGGTTATTACCATGGGGTAGATCCAGAGATACCTGGATCTCAACTTCGACATGGCCCAGAGGGGAAGAGTGTCTTGATTCAGATTGACAGCCATTTATGTATAAACTCAATCATGCCCTTTTTACAGTAACAGATTAGTCACTCTGAAAGCTTTGAGGTCTTAAACTCTACAGTGCCTTCCTAGGATGTATGTGCAAAGGATGAACCCTGGTCTTCAACATGGACCATAAGAGGCAGAGCTTTGCTATGCTATCCAGTCGGTTGGTGCCTGTTGCTGAGAACGGCAGCCCTTGGCTGCATTTCTCCCAGTTTCTGGTTTCACATACTGTCTGTCTACAACCTGCTGCCAAATGCAAACCTGTTCCTTTGTGCCTGAGAGTTAACGGAAGCACACTCAGCAACATACAAAGCACATTTAGACTCATAAAACATAGATAATACCATTTGGTGGTGACATGCTTTTTTTAATGGATAAATCAGTCATGTTTCCATGCCATTTATTTAAAGTCCCTGCCTGAAATTCCTCGGCTAAAGGCAACTGAGGGAACACATTTTATGTTAAAAAAAACCTCAAAACCTCAGAAAACTTTCTTGTCGTCTTTGGAAGCTGGCTCTCACTGAAGTGAGAGGACCTCTTTGTCTACCCAGCAATATCCCTTTTGCTGTGTCTTCAGAGCCAGCCATGCAGAGCTGTTTGTACTGTCTGATTTGGGGCACGACATTGCAGAGAAAAGAACTCAGCAGCAGTTCAGTTGTGGCACCTGTGGCTCTCTTAAAGAGGGACAGCTGTTCCTCTCTGGATCCTACTGGCTTTGGGATTCACAAAGGGATGATGGACTAAATAAAACCCTTTTAGAGGTTCTAAGTTGGAATGGGCACTGCATTCCCAAGTTAATTAAAGCCAAGCCAGTGGCACAAGGTGAGGCATCAATTTGTTAGTTCACTAAAACTGGCCAGAGTCTTGCCCTTCGGTTAAGTGCATTTGACTGTAAAACTAGACCAACCCAGAGAAGGGAAGGAGGGATCCATCCATGTGGGCACAGTGCACTTCTGAGCAATTTTTTAGAGTAATTCCCAGTTAGTGACTTAGTTGCTGAACTTAAACTCCTGTTTCTTCTGGAAAATGTTTCTGTGCATGTGAGCTTTTAGATAATTCAGATTACTATGTTCGCGTCTGTTCATGTGGCTCAATTTGTGGTCTGGTCACAAGCCTTTGGTGCCTGTAGCATACCTCCCACTGAAACTCAGTCCAAGTCTTCTGGTCTTGTCTCTTTATTGTGTAGAAATGATATGGCAGTTATCCAGGCATCCGCATGTTACATTGGAATTGGCTCCTAAAATGTGACTATTAGAATTGGGAATTCAGAATTCCATTACTCTTGCTCATTGTACTGCCTCTGTTGATACATCTTCGTGACTGTCTTTATCCTTCTTCCTTTTTGTGTTTCCCACTTGATGGCAGTACAACACCGCTTATGGAAACAGTGCAGAAAAAGCTTGGTGTTAAGGCTTGCACCTCAGTAATGGTGAAAATAAATCCTTTGCGGTAACTGCTTACTTGAACTGCTATGTGCCTTGTTTAAGCTGGCTACATCTGTGTAGGTTCTACCTACAAGGCCCCACCTGTGAGATTTCAGTAAGGTGCGTGTCCTTGGTCTTCAAGAAACTAACATTTTAGTTGCTTGTCTGTTTGTAGTAATATTACCTTTATACAACAGGCAAGAATCTTTAACAATTAAAATAATGCCCCAGTGTCCTCTACTTTGTGAAAGCAATGCATGTAAAACAGCACTTAAATTTCAGAAAAAGCTAGAATCTACTCTCCAAGAGCAAAGTCAGAGAAAATGTAGTAATTAGGAGACTAGAGCCGTATAAATGACTGCAGCGGATCACTTCTGGCTCTGTCAAACCTCAGTGGTGCATACCCAGTTGTTAGTTCAGTGTAGTGGGATGTGAGACACCTTGAAAATGATCTTGTTCTGTTTCTTCAGATGCTTTGATCTTTTGGCTTAATTGGTGCTGACAGGTGGTGGAGAATATCTGAGAGTGCAGTGACCTCTTTTTCCCCTTTAATTTTCTCATTTTAGCTTAAAACTGGCCCTATACAGGTTATAAATAGTGAAGCTATTTACGTGCTGTGTTCTGTTCCAGAGGATCACTGGGCAATTTTCAAGTTCATACACTTGGCACTACTAAAATAAAACTACTTCTGGCAGAGATGTTAGGCCTGCTTTGGCTGAAGTTCTAAACACAAATCTGGACTCTATGAAAAAAGTGCCAGGGGGAACTTTTATGTCTCAAGAGAGAAGACAAAACCTTTCTTCTAAGCTTTTTCCAGAAATGGTTCTTGCTGCAAAGCATGTTGTATAGCATTGCCTACAGCTGCCTTAGAAGGGTGAAAGGTTGAGGCAGCCCTGTGAGCGTTTGACTGTGAGTCCAGGAGTCTAATTATGACAAGCTTGATGATGAGACTCTTAAATCATCCCTTCTGGCCTTTTAATTAAAGCAATCAGGCCTAAGACAGGCAGCAGAACCAGTGATGGAGAACACTTCTAGTTGAGGCTGAAAATTAAAGGAAAAAAGATGGTGCAGAGCATGGGAGAAACAGCCTTGACTTGTCTGGGCTCTTGTGATTGTAAGGAGGTAGGTTGGGTGAGAAGTGACATTAGAGTGAGGATTCTCATGAAACTGAAGTGTTAAAGTCTGAGAATAATCTGTACAAATGAAAGGTAGTCCTGCTTTTATTTCTTCCTTTTCATGTCATCATCTATGTTCTGTGGCACCTACTCCGCAGATAAGTGTTTGAAAACAAACTTCTGTCTTTCTGCATTTTTTCTTAGGTGTCCTACAATCCTGGAAGGGTTCAGTTGAATGCATGAGGTGCAGTCCTAAAAGCAATCAAAAATAAATCTTTCTAGGATGAAGTATCCTAGACTGGGTTTAAACACTTCCACCACATGTGTATTTGTACTGACTCTGGCTGGGATGAAGTTATGAAGTTAACATTTGTCATAGCAGCTTATAGGGTGCCATGCTTTGTGTTTGTGGCTCAAACAGTGTTGATAACACCAGTGTTTTGGCTGCTGCCAAACAGTGCTTGCACAGTGTCAGGGCTTCCCCCTGTGAGTAGGCTAGGGCTGGGCAAGGGTTGGGAGAGGATACAGTTGAGACGGCAACCTAAATNTTTAAATCCCTGTCCCACAGGAGAAGGAAGTGAGCAAAGGCAGGATGGGTGTTTGTCTGCTGGCTAGGGTCAACCCACCACACTATTGCATCTTTCTCCTCAGGATTTTTGGTGGGGATTTGTTGGGAATTGTAATCATGCTGTCTTTTTCCTTCACTTTGCCCGGCATTCAGCACTATCATTCTCTGTCAGAGAGGCCACCCTTCAAAACAGGATCAGATGAAACTGATGAAGCTGTAAACAGAAACAGAATTTTTTTAAAAAGATTGCTTATTTACAACATGGTACAAAGGAGAATATTCGACTATTTGAAGGCAGAAGATGTGATGACACTCACTAATGTCTCCTGAGGATGTATTCCTAAGCAGATAGGTTTTGAAAAGCACCCGACTAGAAGACCATCATAATCTAGAGCTGTTTTGTGGACAGCTCTTATTTCTGTAGCGGGCTGCACTGGAAACCAGGTTTTGAGCATTAGCGGAAAAACTGGATCCAAATCCAAACTTTACAGCTGATACCATGATCACTTCCCAGAACTGAATTTAGATTAAAAGATGAAAATTAAATTTGTTTATTGTTTCTGTCATGTAAAACTTGATGGAACTTGCTTTACATTTTTGGACGAAGTCAAACTCAAAGCCATTACTAGCAGCTTCAGGAATTTAAGATGAGGATGCAGGTTCTCTTAAATGGAATGAATATCAAGATCAAAAAATGAGAAAAGATTTGAGGTTTTAATTTGTCTTCTGGTTTCCAGACATCTAAGGTAACCTCTCTGAAGTCTCCTTCACAACCAGGACAATAAACTTCTTAGAAACACAATATTTGAAATGTCCATCTCTTCCCAGGAATCCGTAATGTGCAGGGTTTATTTTATTTTATTTTATTTTTAATAAAAAGGATATTAGTAAAGGAAAACAGGTAAAATGGCAAAACAAGAGGACAGAAGTTGATATGAAAACAGTAGGCTCTTCTTAGACCTGTACATACTGGAGTAACTGACTTTGCCCAGCTGCATACTCTAACATTTCAAGGTTTATAGGGGCATTGACACTGGGAGATTTGTTCTGGGAAATCTGTGCTTGTTTTTTGTTGTGCAGACTCTGTCCCAAAGTATGTACACAACTCTGAATTTCTAGTGTTACTAATTTCATGTGGTGTTTCATCATAGTAGAATGAAGAAACTGTCAAACGACAAATAATGAATAAATTTGCTCTTTATGGTTATTTTTCTTCTCACTGTAGTGAGATTAATAGTACACTCGCCTGTGGCTCATGCATCATTTTGGCTACTAAAAAATGAAATATCATGCACTGCAATTTTCCTTCCCCCTTCCCTTATCTTTGTTCTCTAACAGGGACTACTTTGAATGTCTCTAGTTCTCGAAGAGCCAAGTATCTTAGGATCACACAGGAGACAGACTTCTGAATTTGATACATATCTCTTAGAAAGTGTCACAGGTGAGACAGAGTAAACAACAAACCATAGTGGACCTGGATATGGGATTTTTCTAAGAACTAGTGAGACTAGAACTTTTTCCCTACCTGCTTATCTGACACAGTGTGCTGGTTTTGTCTGGGGCAGGGTTAATTTTCTTCATGGTAGCTAGTATGGGACTATGTTTTGGATTTGTGCTGAAAACAGTGTTGATAACACAGGGATGTTTTAGTTACTGCTGAGCAGTGCTTACACAGAGTGAAGGCCTTTTCGGCTTCTCACACCACCCCACCAGTGAGTACACTGGGGGTGCACAAGAAGTTGGGAGGTGATGCAGCCAGGACAGCTGACCCTAACTGGCCAAAGGGACATTCCATACCATATGATATCATGGTCAGCATGTAAAGCTGAGAGAAGAAGGAGGCAGAGGGATGTTCAGAGTGATGGCATTTGTCTTCTCAAGTACTAGTTATGCGTGATGGAGCCCTGCTTTCCTGGAGATGACTGAACACCTGCCTGCCAATGGGAAGTGGTGTATGAATTCCTTGTTTTGCTTCACTTGTGTGGCGTGGATGGCCCTTGCTTTCCCTATTAAGCTGTCTTTATCTCAACCCATGAGTTTTGTCACTTTTGCTCTTCCAATTCTCTCCCCCATCCTGCCGTGGGGGAGTGAGAGAGCGGCTGTGTGGGGTTCATTGCCATCTGGGGTTAAACCATAACACACTGTCACTTGCTTCCCTACTCAGTCCCAATATGGAGATCACTGCTGGTCTGGGAAGATCAGGCAGAAAGTGTTCTCAAGGCTTGAAAGGGCAAGCAACATGAAGTTTTGGCATATAGTAATACCAGTATGCAGAATTATGGAAGTATCTACCTGATTTATAGACAAAGTGGTTGAAAAAAGCATTGTCTGATCTCTGGATATATTCTTCAGTCTTCCTCATGAGGTTTACAAGTCTTTTTGCAAGCTTGAGGAGTTTCAAACATTAATGCCCTCTTTGTGGTATCTGGTTCATTTCTTCGAATCTCTTCCCTATCTCTTTGAATTTCATCTTTCTCCAGGATAATTTTTTTTTTTTAAAAAAACAAACAAACCAAAACAGGCAAATATTTATTCTGCTACTAGGTCTTATGTTCATTTAGCTGTGGTTATCTCCATCACTATTAGGGAGCAAATTTCTGGATTAATCAAGCTTTATTCTACTACAGCTGTTAAGGTTATTGCTGGAAGCAAATTATAAAATTCCCGAAGCCCAAAACAGTTTATGAATTTTAATGAATTCAACCAGCCTATTAATGACTGGGTATTTTATTTGTTCTATTTTGAAGGGTATGGGAGTATTCTTCAAGATCACTGATGAGTTATTGGAAGACCTGAGAATAAAACCCAGTTCTTGTGGCTTCAGTCTTGGGCTTAACCCAGATAATATATCTATCCTTTTTTGTATGTATGCAGTCTCCTGCCTGCTCAAAATATTACTGACCTCTAGCAGGATAGATTAGGGGTTTTATAAAAACATTGTGTTTCTCAGTCCTTATAATTACATCCTATAGATGCAGATTCTCTTTCATTATAAGGAATCAGCCTTGGTAGTAGGATTTTTGAAGCTTAGTTCCTCTTCGAATCTCAGGCAAATATCTGTTAGTTCATGTGAATTTTGTTAGTTTCAGAATTGAATATCTCAAATTGGCAAAGCAAAACATGTTCTGAATCCAAATTGTTTTATTATTCAGGAAAGGAGAGTGAAGGCACTATCTTTGCATCATAAACCAGTTGCAGGTCCTTGGATACTAGTTCCAGGCCTGTGATCCTCTTGATGAATGTGATTGGAGTCTTGTGTTTGAATAAAAAACTTAAGAAATCAGTAAATTCTAGGCAATTTAGGGTTTTGGAATATATTACATATGGCATCCACAAAGCACAGCAGATAATTACTTCCAAGGAGCTATCTGAGGTAGATCTGCCAGTGACTGTAAGTTATAACAGGCATTTCCCAGTCAACTGTGAATAGAGGTTTAGGTAAAATACATCTTGGCTGTTAGGTCTGGAACCAGGTTGATCCACAAAGCTAATCAGAATTTGATAATGTTAAAATTTTGGGATTAGGGAAAGCAACAGCTCATCTGGTGGAAGTTCATTGGCTGTAGAACATCACAAAAATCGTCCACCTCAGGCAATACTGAATTCTTAAAATGTAACATGAGTAGTGTGGGATGCCAGGATAATGAGAGGTTTATACAGGTGTTTTCCCACTTGCCAGGTTAGTTTTAATTGCCATATGTAGAAGCCAATTTGTGTTAAAGGGAAAAAGCAGCACGAGCCAAATTCAGAGGTGACATAAATAGCATGTAATTTACACGCAGCTACAACGGTGTACGTGCACTGCAGCCGTATGCGAGCCATGTGCTGCGGGGCATAACAGCCAGTCTGAAGGCTGTGGATCGTACTGATACCTGCTGCAGCCCAGTCCTGCCTTATTCAGAGTTTGTAGTAATCTAACCTATGATGATGCACCTGAGTGGTGCATTTTCACTGACAGGTCTGAATTCTCTCTTTCTGCCTCCTCCTTTCAGCTAAACTTTTTTCCACCTGTACAGTGCAGTCCAGGGGTTGGAGGACAGTGCTGGAATTCCTTCCTGGCTGCTGTGATCTAGCTGCATCTAGAGGGTAGCTGGTTTTGCACATCCTTTCTCTCTTTAAAAAAACAAAACTCCAAGTTTGTAATTTGTATTCCAGCTTTTACTTCAGAGCTCAATTTTCTGAGAGGGGTGGAAATGCTGCAGATGAAAGGGAAATTTTCCCTTGTGGGAAAACTAGCAAACATTTCTTGCTGTGCTGTTTAACAGGTGGTCGTACATTCCCAGCTTGGTGGGAGCTTAAACTTTTTCCATTATTTTTTAAAAGGAGCTCACACTTCTTTACAAGATGATCAACAAATAGTTTTGCCCCTGAATATTTTTAAGGAGGCACAGTGTTCACAGAAACATTTACACTAGCAAATAAATGGTGTATGCCAAAAGAGAAGCAACCTTCTGCAGGCTTGAAAACTACGAGGAAAAGGCCACACTTCTTTCATCGTCACTTTCCTGAAAAGTTTAAATATAGGCAAATCTGCAGTCAGTTGGTGATATAATGTCAAGTAATTGCTCAACTATATTAGCGAGCAATTGATCATCTGTATTAGTTAATAGCCACATAAAAGCATCCTGCATGGAAACATACATCATGCCAAATATGTGTTGCCAAATATCAAAGCTGTAATAGATAACTTCCCATCTTAAACTGTGGTACATCATAAAAGTTGCACATTTTTATTCAACAGGCAGTGAGATTAATTGTACCCTAGTGTCCAGTTTTGTATCATCGCTTATAAGTGTTGAAAATCATGGTAGCGCATCATCAGAACAAAATGTTTCACTCATACTTCTAGTAGCTTTTGATTTTTATTTTTCCCAGTTTAAATCTTGACATAAGTAGAGTTAGCTGTTAACAGAAGCTTCCTAAATGTATTAGGATATCATCTGTTTCCTGTAATAAAATAATGAAATAAGAGTTCAGTGATTCTCCTGTTAGTCCTGTAGACCCAATACGACAACCGGACAGTGAGACAGATGTTTTTTATTCCATGTATACAAAAAGCTGAACTTATCTGACCATTTTGCCTAAAAAACCTTTATTACTAGTTAGAAGAGATGAGAAAATCTGCTTGAATGGCCAGAGTTGAGATAGCAGAAGTTGTGTGACTTTTAATATCAAAATATTTAACAAGGCCAAGTGCAAGGTCCTGCACGTGGGTCGAGGCAATCCCAAGCACAAATACAGGCTGGGCAGAGAATGGATAGAGAGCAGCTCTGAGGAGAAGGACTTGGGGGTATTGGTGGATGAGAAGCTCAACATGAGCCGGCAGTGTGCGCTTGCAGCGCAGAAAGCCAACCGTGTGCTGGGCTGCATCAAGAGAAGCATTAGCAGCAGGTCAAGGGAGGTGNGGTGGTGAGACACTGGAACAGGTTGCCCAGGGAGGCTGTGGATGCCCCATCCCTGGAGGTGTTCAAGGCCAGGCTGGATGAGGCTTTGAGCAACCTGGTCTAGTGGAGGGTGTCCCTGCCCATGGCAGGGGGGTTGGAACTTGGTGATCTTTAAGGGCCTTTCCAACCCAAACCATTCTGTGATTCTATGATATTTGAATTGGTCTTGGAGTGCTTGGAAGCCTTGAAGTATCCTGACTGTTGCTTTCCTGAGAGGGGCCAAATTGGGTGCTGGCCTTGAGTAATATCTAGGTGCTGGCAGCAGGGAGCTGTGTGAGGATGAGCGGAGGGAGGTTTCACTGAGGTTCCATTTCCTGAATGGATAAATAATGGTCCCCTATTTTAAACACTGGGGGGAAAGTGGTGTAGGTGTGTTCATTCATAGTGTGTTCTAAAATTTTAGGCTGGGAATGTTTTTGTAACTAATACTGGCTTTTCATGGTGACCCCTTTGCTTTCTGTTTCCTGACTCAAAGCTCTCTAAAGCAGAAAATTGCCTGCAAAGCAGCAGCTTGCTCCTTGCTCCAGGGCACAAAAGGAAGGACAGGAGGAAACAAGATGATACTGGGTCAAAACTGGTAGCTGGAAAACCACTGTAAAAGTCATCTTTCCTGTGTCCTCCCTCTGCCTGTTTTAAATTGTTGTCTGTTTGGCTTTCCTGGTATCTGTTAACATCTGGGTATAAGCAGTGCCAAGGAAGAATTAGCAAATGTGTTGCTGAGGAAAACTGAGATGAAGAGTTCACTGTGTATCAGCAAGACAAGTGGTATCGCAGCCAATTTTTATGAGAGCGCTGAGATTTGAGGGTGGACAGGAGAGGAGGATGAAATTTAGGAAACAAGAGAATACTTTCCACAAGCTCTAAGCATGTGTTAGCACCAGAGACAAGACCTGAATGCTGAGAATCTCAAATATATGCTGGCATCTTGTGCCAAAACTTAAAAAAATCATCAAAAAGGAAATAATCCCACTTCCTGAACAGCAAGAGGAAATTGTATCCTCCTTCCCCTACTACTTAGGGGAAGGGTTGGGAGGGAAGCTGTTTCACAGAAAGTCAAAAGCTTTTTATGCTGTTTGATAATTCTCACACAATTGGGAAGGTTTTGTGTATTTTTAGTAGGAAAAACCTTATGTGGGTGGTCCCCAGCAGGTACTGATGCATGGAGTTGTTCCTTCCCCAGGGGAAGGACTTCTGTTCTTCCCCCTTTTGAACTTCATGGCTTTCTTGTCAGCCCATCCTTGATCCACCTACCCCCACCAACCTGCATCGTGTCCTGGTTAGTGGTATGGCTGTTCAGACGCACCCAGCACTGTATCTAGGAAGCAGCGTTCACAACTCGCTTTGCAAAATCTTGTTGCTAAGCTTACTTCCTTTCCTCCAGCCTGGACTAAAATAGTAGTAACTCCTATCCACAGTGGGAAAAATTTGATCAAGACGATGGTTAAACAGCAAAGAACATAAAAGTTTTTTTGGCTGAGGGGGGGAATGGGATTGGGAATTCTGGGGAATGGGTATTGCCAGAGGTATTTCTTAACTGCTGGAGCAATAAACAAGTCAAATCATATCCTTATTATGCAGAAAAGCACTTAGAAGTTAGTCTCTTGACTTTGCATTTAATTTCAAGGACTGCCTGCCTGGATTCAAACAAGCACCTGAGCAAGCACTGGGGATACACCTGTGGGCATCCCTGGTGTGGGAGAACTGCCAGAGCTGCAGTCCCTGCTGCCAGCAGTGCTTCACACCAGTGCAGGGCACTGCAGCTTCCCTTGCTGCCACAGCTGTATTGACACTTTAAAATTCTTTGCATTTTAGCAGGAATTTTGACAAGTACTTCTTTCTTCCTTCCATTCAGCTTGACTCCTACTCTGGTCACATGAATGAATTATTTTTCTCACATCTGCAGTTTAAAACTGGTGCATTTAATCTGTGAGTATGTGTACGTGGTACAAGCAGTACTACACTTACCTAATAGGAGAAAGCAAATGAAATAGGGGTAAGGGAATCAAATTTTGTCATAAAAGCTGTAGATGGTGAGAATATACACTTCATAACTTGTATTGTAATGGAAATTACAGAGTTCTTTCTGAAACCTGAGTAGGAAAAAAGCTTGTCTTCTCTGTAGGCAGAATTGTCTGAGCTTCATACACAGTAATGCCTGCTCAGTCCCAGATGATTGCTTTGGATTTAGGGATTCATTCTCGTTCTTCATACTGGTGTGTGCATCATAGGCTTGTGAAGGCTTGGGAAGCGAAAAAGCATAAAACTTTAGAAAACCTACAGTTTGGTCCTGTATTAAATAAACATCTTCCAGCAGTATTTGCAATATCAGGACAAGAATTGTGTTTTAGTGCTTGTGAAAGTGGTCAGGAGATGTGAATGTAAACCTATTTGTATTGTTAAATATCTACAGAATAATAAAAAAAAGTGTTTTGAGTAACACACTTTTTTTTATAACTCTCACTTCAAATATTTAGAGCTTTACAAAGGCAAGTAGAGAATATTTTGTTTTAACCTTTAGCCTAATAACTGCTCCTTCAAGGGAACGGACATGCTTTTCTGAATATAAATACTTCTCTTGAACACCATCTTTTACTAAGGAGCAGGTGCATTAAATACCGAGTGGCTTTGCCTGAGTTTCACAATGCTTTCCTGTTACCAGGCATGTCCCTCTCTAGATGTTGTCAGCTTCATTACTAGCTTTTTGAAGACCTTGTAACCTTGAGGCAAAGCCTTTCTATGCCTAACAAGTAGAGCTGTCTTGTCTTGAAAAATGTGACTGCAGAGAAAGCAAAAAAACCACCTAGAAAGTGCTGGAGCCCCTTTCCCTCCCCCTTTTCCTCTCTTGCATCTACAAGGACTGCAGATAGTTCTGATTACTATTCACAGTCATTTATCATGAAATGAGATGTAGGGATCTCTACTAGCTTTACTAGGAGTATTAAATAATTATTGATTAATGTACGGGCTTTTCTAGGATAAAGTCTACCTATAGCAGGTTTTTTCTCTAATAATTTCCTTTGCATGTTTGAATCATATTCCTCTCTCTGTCTCTACATGTCAGTACAAGTTGAAAGGGTGAAGCAAAATTAATGGTTGCTGGGGATTATATTTTCTTCATTGTCAGTAGTGGTGTCCTGTAGAGACCAGCAACCTGTCTTTTATCCTTGGTTTGGAATTTCTCACTTGTTAGGAACACAACTAGATCTTCTGATGTTGCCTTGAAGGATCTGACTTGTCGCCCTTGCTTAGTGGTGAGAGATCAGAGAATATGTGTGTCTGCCAATTAGGAGGAAGAGGTGCTCTCATGCACTGTTTCTTTCCCACTTTGCCTTGAGAGGTTTCTGTCGTTACTTCTGCTGTTACAAAGGTATAAGGATTAAAGTAATTGAAATCAAAGAAGGTACTCCTGGTGAACTATAAGACAGAATTGTCTCTGTCTGGACTTTCTCTGCTTGAGCTCCCGTGTCAGATGTATTATGAGATCTATATGTAAGACATGCTGCCCTGGCTGCTTCTTCCAGTTTGGAGACATGTTGCCTACTTCAGTTGTATTTACAACTAATATCCGTAGCTCACTGCTGTGCCTTCCATGACTTTTAAATTGAAAGCTTACGCTTCCAATAATATCCAGAAAAATAGGAATGCATCAGAGATCATGCAAAAGCTCCTTTGTTTATGGGAGACCCATTGAAATGTTTGACTCTTGTTTCCTTGACTTGGGGTGAATGGATGGTGAGGCTGAAATTTCATTTACGGTCAAGCAGAGGGTAAGGTGTTCCTTAGCCTGTGAACTGCTCAAGCCCAATACAGTTAAATACTAAGCTGGCATGAAGTGGGGATCTGCACAAAAGCTCCATGAGAGCTGTAAACTACTCAGGCCACTTTCCTGCCTGATTCCATCTCCCCAGTGATAGTGTTTGGGTCCTGAGTGGTTGTTCCAACTCCTACTCAAATTCATGATTTTTCTCCAAACCTCACCTCGGCTTTCCCTGTGTCCTGTCTGGTTTGCAGGCTGGTCTCTGTATTCTTGCTTCATCCTTTTGGACTCATCCATGCACCAGACTGGGGCTGAATGTTTGTGTTTTTCTAGTGTTTTGAAATAATGCCTTAGTGTTGCATTACGATGGACTAGAGACCTTGAATCAGAATATAGCTGACATAATCCTATCCAGAATATTTCCCTGAAGAATAAGAGAACCCCATTTAAAAAATGAAAGATATGAGTAACTCTTTGTTTTTCTATATTCTATCTCAATTTTAAAGACAGAATTGGAACACAAGCAAAACATCTGAAAGGTTCTTTCTGCCCACCTTGGTGGCGTCAGTAATGCTGTATGTGAGAACAAGAATAGAGTCCCTAGAGACAAACTGTTGCTGGAGTCCCTACTAGAGATTAGAGGATTCCCTAATTCAAACACTTCAAGAGTCTAAAGCTGGTACATTGAGTCTTATATCTACTTGACTTATATCTAGTCTTCTGTCTCTTGAACTAAAAACGTTCCTTTTTGCTCAAAGAGATGGAGCAGTTTCCTTTGCGTCCTTCTTTGACCAGCCATGTGCTGTTGCTGTACACTGCTTGGCAGCTAACGTGTTCTATAAAGAAGTGGCTGCACTCGAGTGCTCATTGAAGGAAATTTCTATTGTGGAAGAAGATTGTAAGATTTATGAACACATGCCAGAAAAACTTTAACAGAATCCTGACTTTTACTGCAAGTATAATTATTTCAGCCCATTATGTTCAGGGCCAAAAATGCATCTCTTGTTTTTTTCAGTGGCACATGGCTGCAAGAAGGCTTTGTTAAAGGGAGGAAATCATAGCACAGCCCTTGAGCTTGTATGCCAAGATGTCTCATCTCCATGTATGCTATCTTAAAGTCACATAAAGGAACTAGAGCTGTATTTGGTTGGATCATATTTCTGGTAAGATATTTTTAGCAAGTGTTTCATCACCCACATCACAAAACAGCTGGGAGCCTAAGATGCGGTTCAGTGTCTTTTCATTAAGGCTTCTTTCATCTGCAAGCTCTTGAAACTAATAACTGTGACCGAAGCTAATCTCCCCTCAGGCAAGGAATGCTGGACACACAGCCATTCATTCTCACTCAGTTCCTTGTGGAAAGGCTGGGACTTAACTAACTTGCAGCTAGAAAAGGATAAATTTGCTGAGGCTGTGAAACGGTTATCAGTTGACCCTGGGCTGTACCGAGTGGCTGGGTCATGGACCAGATTCCAGGAGCAGCTCAGCCCCAAGCCGCTGTGGCTGAATTAGCAGTGATAACATGGCTATAGAGAAGCAAAATTCTGGTATGGTTGTCATGGTGGAATTTAGGGTGAGGTAACCACAAGAACAAAACCACAGCACTCAATGACATCAAGTCTGCAATGTATTTACTAGGTGGGTGAGTAGCATTTTCTGTTCAAATGTGCAGGTGATTGATCATTTGTTCTGTATGGAATACCTGCTAGTCGAGGTCCATCTGTTGCTGTTACCATGGAGGTGAGGGAATGGGATGCTCATTCCAGCTGGTCAAGAGTCTTGAGCCCTCACTGGGACCCAGCTGGAGGACTGGGGCTGGTAGGGAGTCAGCTGCAGGAAGCTGGCCTACCTCATGTCAGAGAGATGATGGAGGAAGGTCAGGGAAGACAAACACAATCAGAAAGTTGAATAACTCATGAGGAAAAATGTAGAAAACTGTCTCAAAGATTCTCAGAAAAGGAGGTAGCCAGGTATTTAAGATCCATGTTTTGTCCAGTTGAAAGATGAGATATTACCTGGTTTCTGGAGCTTGTGACCCTCCAGCTTGAATTTCACACCTTTGCTTTTGCAGTTCAGGGTGACCGAGTTTGAATTCTGAGGGCCTAAGAGGCTAAAGAGCACAATGTATCTTTATGATTGCATGTGAATAGCACAAATGAAGAAGTAACTGAACAGAATATTTAGAGAAACATCTGGATCAGAAGTGTTTGCAAAGAATTAAAGATCTTCTATACAGTCCTTGAATTGAATGGCTGAACGTCAAGAAAGGTTCATGATACAACAGAGTTCAGAGCCTAAGGCAAATGGATGTGAAACAAGAAGTGTCTGTCCCACTACCTTACTGTGGTTCAGGGCAAGTCACTTCTCTGTTCTAGACCTCAGTTTTCCTCATTTGTGCATTCCACATCTGATTGCAGTGGCCTAAACCTTTTTACTGCCTTTGATATCCCATGGATTGTGGGATATTAATGGGGCTTCCAGTTACACATTTTTTTTCATTCACAGATTTGGTAGTGTGGTAACAACAGAAAGAATAATTTTGCTTCAGGTCATCTGGAGATTTGGCCTGTATTTTTTTACTTCTCTGACATGATGTCTCAAAGTGTTCCACTGTTTAAAAAATATTGCCCTATTTTGCAGGGGAACAAACTGAGGTGTCAAGAAAGCAGTAACTTTCAAGGTGCACACAACCTCTGTATGACAGAGCTTGGATCAGAATTCCCTCCTGCACAAGCAATTCTAAATAACACTTTCTGAATTATGTGATATATTAGTGGACAGGAACAAATTTCTGCATCAAACACTGTTTACTTTGGTTGAAGTTTGGGTTTGGATGTGAGTCCTGGTCTGACAGTCTTACCAGATAGGATGTGTTTTCAGAACATTCAAAGCATCTTCTGCTAACCCTGTCACATCCAACTGTGATCTCCTCAGACCTTGTGTCATGACTGGTAGTAGAGTCAGAATCTCACCTTGTAGTCAAGTACCCTCTTTAAAGCATTTCTGCTCAGATATACTGATTCCTTCCCAAATATAATTTGCAGTATAGTTGAGGATTTGGAGAGGAAAGAAGAATGCAATTCCCATCAGTCATAAAGTATCTTTCAGGTTTCTGGTGTTACTGGGGAAAGGTTAATTTACACAGCTGTTCCTGCAGCTAAACAAATCTATCACTTCAGTACACAGATCACAAACAACTTCTCATCTCTCTACTTTCTAAGCAGGATCTATATGTTAAAGTATGAGATTAAGCAATTTTTATCATGAATTTTATGAGTTTTGAAACTGGACCTACGTTGACTCTGCTGTAAGTCAGTGGGACCTGAACTCACTTACGAATTTAGTGCATTAATCAATTGACTGCTATAGTGGTAGTCTTTGAGGTGAACAATAATGATTTCTGTTTAGCAGATAAGACCTTGGAAGCCACAGATGTAATGTAATTTTTGTTATACTCTTACATATTTTTAGAGCTTTTCATTTCAATATACCGGATGGTTGGGCTATGCAAGAAAACAGAAAAACCTAAATAGCATGTGTATAATAGTATGTAGTGTGGAGTTTGATGCTTCTGATCATAAATAGGTCTTGGGACCTATGGCTCTAATCACTGTTGATTATGAGCCTGATTTGCTGGATGGAGAATTGGGGGGGGTCTCTTAATTGTATTCCCCAGCACTCTGGTTTCCAGGACGGCTCATCAGCCTCATCACTGAGGGATGCTGGTACATGACAGCTTGGGCTCAAGTACAGAATTGCTGGAACTCAGGAATGGAAAGTGGATGATGTGTCTTTGTGGAACCAGGTCAGGTTAAAACAAGGAAGTGCAGCTGGCCTTTGGCTGACTACATAGGAAAACACTGAAACATCTGTGTGTTGTGCATCCTAGAGCTAGCAGGGTGTCAGATTAAGCCTAGCAGGGTTTATTAGTTCTGGCTATGGACTGTGCCATTGCTGGAACCAAAATTATGCTAAAATCAGTCTGGACACATTTGTGGTGCTGTGCCTTAATTTATTATCCTGCTGGACCTGAACTGTCTCTGCATCTATGGCATGGACATACCCAGATATCCCAGATAATCCACACAAAGAAAAAATTAAGAAGAATGACAGTAGGTCAGGTGCATGTCCCTGCTCTGGCTTCTAGTCTACTTTCTTAAGCCACAAGACATCTCCGCCTACCAGAGGGCAGTTAGAGGCTTTTAAAATCTCTCACCATTGCCACAACAACATTCAGACCAGCTCAGTTTGGGTCTGTTCCAGTGTGTGCTCTGCATTCCTGAAAGGCAAGGCTGTGGCAGATGTTCTTTGACTTGGGAAAGCAGGTCACTTAACTTGTTTCTGCTCTTGGATTCTCCTGATGGCATGGGAATCACAGATCAGATTAAAATCCAGGTCCTTTTAATCCTCTCTTCTGTCTTGGAGTCTTGAGGTGGCTCAGGGGACATTACTGTACCCAATTGCAAACAGATATGAGGTAATCTGTTCTTCTTATCCCTCCCCTTCAGACTGACTCTGATTTCTAGTGGTTAGTTTTACAGTCATCCCCATCAAATACTGAAAACGTTCCTGTGGTGTACACCAGAACGCTGTTGAAATGATACCAATGTCTGTGTCACCTGCCTCCCACACACAGGAAACAAAACTGATTGAGTGAGGCATGGAGTTAAACTGGATAGGAAAAAAAAATGCAATCCACAGCTTAGAAAAATCTAATTCTTTCAAGGTGTATTGAAGTCTGCAGAGCAGTTATCTTTCTGTGTGACTCATAGCAACCAGCAGTGTATCCTCTAATAGCCTCGGTGAGATTGAAGTTTTGGTGATTGTGGTCATGTTGTTGGCTCTCATCTTCTTTTCCCAGAGCATTTCAGCACTGCCCCACATCAGAACTTTTCTTTCACTAGATAGGGGAATGAGTGGCCTGACAGCTTTGGAGGAAATGTTTAATAAAAATTGATGGGTACAGCCAAGAAGCTCCCCTTCCATTATTCTTGCTGGGAGTGAAGTTATTAAGCTTTGATGGAGTCATGCTCTCTGCTGAAGTATATTGTGCCTGAGATGCTCATGTTTACCAGGTTTGAAAGGCAGTGGAGGGGAAGGAGAGAGAGGGAGGTGTTTTGTGAAGGGAATGTGGAGGCAAAATTAATTTGAGCTGTAATTGATGGGAGGTCAGGAAATATTAGCAAAGAGAAACGCCAGCAGACTTTAAGGTCAGGGTCTGTCCTTTCCCCATAGGTATAGCAGATAAATATCTGTCCTGTCAGTTAAGTATCCACCTTTGATGTGGCTGTCTTCCTTCCATTGTTTTTTCTATGTAGGAAAGCAGAAAATGTTTCTCTGAGTGAGAAGATTGTTCAGGCAAGATATTGCTTTTATTGTTTAATCCTGGTATCCTCACTCATGTTCCAGACTAGCCTCGACTGAGTGGTGGAGAGGTTCCAAGGCAGCACGGACACCAGGAATCCTTTCCATGTGGACTTAGAGAAACAGATCTGGGGGCAGATCTGAGGTGGATAGTAAACAAGGCTAGGGCAGTCTGGCTCTCCAAGTTTTCCTCCCCTTGGACCATGTCAAGTGTCTTCCAAAGCCACACCTGCTCACCCCAGCCCTTGAGCAAAAGAGCAGAACATCACTTGTTAGTACTCCTTACATACCTTTTCCACCTCTTGTTCAATTTTTTTTTTTATCCCTTTTTTTTCTCAGTTTAACATTGAAATGAAAAATCCCTTTGGACACTTTATGCTTTGATCAAGGGGTATGTCAGTGTCCAGCAGTAGCTCTCATTGCTAAAACCCAGTTTAACCTCCCAGCTGGTCATTCGCATCTACCCTCATGATTTTTCTGCCACAGTGAGTCCTGGATTTAATAATACAATTCTTCAGCAAGTATCCTTCTCAGAAACACTTCTATTGTTTCCAGAATGTGAAAAGAGTCTGGTTTGTATTAGCAGTAATTCATGAGACCTAACTAAATGTCAAAGTGAAGAGCCACAGTGTATGTTTAATGTGTGAAAAATCTTCATTCTCAAGTTTGAACATTGCTTGGTCAGGCATAAAAGTACACATTTACCTTACAGTAAGTGGATGATTTGTTAGTAGTTGTTAATATTGGGAGCTTGTATAGGAGTGGGTAGATACACATGTAAATCTCTTACTTACTGCAACTCTTGTATTTTTTTAAGATCTATATTTTCATTTTCCAAGTAGATTAATTTTATTCTTACCTTGGTTTAAGTTTGGTTTCAGGTTGCCTTCTGGTTATTGTGATTAGCTAAACTGGGGCAAGAGCTAGCTCTTGGAATATCAGGCACTCAAATACAAAGTAACACCCAAGGATAACGTGATGTTTTTCTTTTCAGATAGGCAGGTTTAGGGCTTGATAAGGTGTGTTTTGGTGAGAAAGAAATGTCTCCTGACGAGTGCATGCATTTCAATGGTTTTAGAGCATAGGGTTATGCCCTGTAAACACCCAGTTCCTTTCAAAGTTAAGTTCTTGACATCTTCAGCTTCCAGTGGAAATAAATTCTGCCATCTGTCTACATGTTGTATGAAAAATGATTTCCTGTTGCTAGTTTTCAGCTTCCACCTTTTACAGTTTCATTGCACATGTCCCTGTTACACTATTATGCAGCAGAGAACAGAAGCTCTCCATCTCCCTTTACTAATATGGTTCCTTATTTGATATACTTTTATCATGTTCCTTCCTTTGTAGCCCCTTTCTAAGGCAAACAGTTGAAGCTATTTCAATGTCTCTTTGGGTGCTCTTTTCAAAGTCCTTGACCATTCTTATTACCCTTCCCTGAACCCTTACTTCTGTGATACCATTCTTTGAGGTGGGAATAGCAGAGGGTGTGCACAGCAACCGCGTCACATGGCAGATCATAGTGACATTTGTACTTACCTGTTTGTTGCCAGTATTTACCTAAAACCTCCCAGAACCATGTCTGGATCTTCAGTGTTTGTGTCACATCAATATGTCGTGGTTATGTTGAGTACATAGGTAGTACTTCCTCCTTTTTTGGGTGCGAGTTACTAATAATATTAAATCAGTTGAGTTGATCTTTGAGTAACTTTGCTTTTAGCATCCATGGGATTTCCACTACCCTTTCAGAAAGGCATATTTCCTATTAGACATCTGCTTTCTTCAGCTCATCTTCTATTTTCCCATGTCCCCGTATGTGGTCCGAAAATCAGAATGAGTACCGTATTTGGGGAGTTTGAGCAGCAGTGAGATAAGACTCTCCAAATATTCTTACAAGCTTTCTGCCTGCTTCTTTTATTTTTTAATGCAGTGGAATTTTTAAAGTACAACAGAAATCTCTTGCTGAAGTGAAAGAAGCTGCTATGTTGTTAACAAACAGACTGAATGTTAGAAAGCTCTGGTGATATCAGCATGTTTAAGTAAACCTTAGAGCATGACAGCCACTTACTGAATATTTCAGATTAATAAAGCCATACACTTAAGTTCTGGGCAGGGACAAACATTATCAATAAAATAAGAACTACTTACTGAATCTCACGGGTCTTGCAGTGGCAATAGCTTGAGGAAATTTCTCTTAGGCTCAGGTTGGTAACGCATGCATTTTGAAGCAGGCAGGATTGGTCTTCTGCTCCTGTCATTAGATATATTGGAGTGTCTTTAATAACATTCATACTGGCAACTGGGAAACTCTGGCTTTGCTCTCTTTTTCTAAGTGTTTTAGAAAGGCAAGCAATGAATTTGTGTTTTCTCACTTTTTTATTCCTTTCTCCCTTTCTTTTTAGTTAAGTTGGAGGAAACTCTTTCCAAAAATTTCCCTTATTCTTCATGTACAGAAGAGGATATGCCAGGATTCCAATATATATTAAATGCAGTGGGAGTTCTTGTAACAAATAAAAGCAAATGGCTTTGTGGTTTTTTTTTTTTCNCCTTTCCCTCAACAAATGTGGGTTTTTTTTTTCTTTGTAGTTTTCATGAACTAGTAAAGAGGAAATTGATTGCAAAATATTCTCCATCCCTTAAAGAAAAAATCCTGGAGAGTTTCTGGAACTGTTTTTAAATGTCAAGTTCTGAAAGAAACATACACCAAGCAGTTATCTTCAGCTCTTTGGTATAAACTTACTAGCTTGGTTTACTGTATTTGTTTTCTGTGAAAAATTCCCTAGATGTATATATGCTCCCATGGCCTGATTTGAGAATCCTTTAAGCACAGTTTTAATGTGTACAGAGGGGCAGGTATTCAAGGAAGGCTTTGGTTGTTAAGGTGAAAGGACAACAAGGGATCATAACCTTCATCTCTCAGTGAGACCATTTACTCATAGGTAGCACTGCATTTGTTTAAACAAATGACGATGAAATCAGTCTGTCTGATATTGTAGTAGGTGTAAATTACTAATGAGAGCTGTCTCACAGGAACTGCTGCTCAGGTGAAGATTTGAATTAGGGCTTATTTTGTCTGTATGTCATGTGAAATGCCTCTGATGTTGATGGCTCTGGTACTTTCTGCATTTCAGCAGAGTCGTCTGCTTGATTGGAGTACAGTTGAATAGCCTGAAGTTGAAGTGTGACCATGGCTGAATTTGGATATTCCCAGCTTGAACTGTATATGTGATTACTATTTGGGAAGAGGGGAGGGCTGGTATATGACTGACTGAGCTTAAAATCTGACTTCCAGCAGTCCCTATCTTCTTTCTGATTCAAGTGACAAAACTCTGTCCTGCAGAGTTACTAATCCAACAGAAAGCAACTAATCTTGAGCCTTTACTTCCATTCCTGTAGAACATTCACATCCAAACATTCCATGGGAATGGTAGGATTGGGTTTCAGCTCTATTTCAAGCTGGTTTGCTAAAGGGCTTTGCTAGCACGGATCTTTCTCTGCAGAAACCACAGTTTGGGTGCTTATGTGCATTATGGGAGAAGAGTCTGGCACAAGGTGAGCTGTGTTGAATAGATATTCAGTTTTAGAACAACAGCAAGGTCTGGATACAGATGTGAGATGTGACTAATGCTTGGGGCTGAGGAGGATCTGGAGCAGCTTGCATGCTGCAGGTCAGAGGCAGGCACTCCAAAAAATTGTGTGAAAAGCTTGTGTAACATTCATCTGGATTAATCTTGTGTCCACAGGCAGTCATTTGCTTTCTGAAGAACTTCAGTAATTAATACACATTTCAAACAGAAAAGAGGTCATTGCTTGTGGTGCAGTAACTTCAGTGGAAATGCATTCCTGCATTTAAGATCCCTTTGGCTATTACACTGAAAGGGGACTTTGCAACCGTAGAGCAAACAGATGGAAGGGAATATTCTGGATTTTCATTTATTCTCCTAAAATTGGCAGTGTTTGTCTGCTCCGTTAGGCAGTGGTGATGGGTGCTTCCCTACCCCCCTCTCATCTCAGTGTGTTGCCTGAAATTTAAAAAATTACACCCAGCATACAAAGAGAGAAAAATCTTCCAAGTAAAATGTTTCTGACACAAAGAGAAAGGCACAATATGTAAATCCTTGGAGAAGAAAGGAGTGGAAAATGCTGGAAAGGAAGGAAAACAGCAGCACTGCTTGGTCAAAACAGAAATTATTGGTGTGCATTAGCCTATAGTGCAAGAAAGCTTGAGATCATTAGTCCTTATTAAAGTCCACAACTCAAATTTATTTAGAGATGTAAATTGAGGATTATCATTCTAGATAATTCAGACATGGCCCTCTTCTATGATACAGTATCAATATTCTGTGGTAATAATTTTTTTTATTAGTTTGGTAGGCAAACAGTAAAGCATACTGGGCTAAATTTAGCTTCAGAATACATGCAGCATAACCAGAGGAAGCTGTTGGACTTGGTCTGGTTCTGTGTAGAGGTGGCTCTGTCACCTTCAGAGCTTCCTGCCTTGTTCTCTTTCTGCTTGATGCTGTTGCTTACGGGATTATTCCACAGGGGTGCATGAGCACATACCCAGTGACAATGGTGGTACCTTCTGTGCAGGCCTGTGTACGCACGTCTAGGACAGAGAGACACATCAGCAGTGTAGCTCCACAGTGACGTGCCACAAGAAAGGAAGGGCTGGATTTGCTCTGTAAAATTTTGCAGTCATAGGTGATGAGTTTGATTATTTTCTTCCTTCCTTACCTTTACATTCCTAAAGATTATTTTAATAAAATAATGATTTAATAAAATGTTGCAGAAATTCTAGTGTAGTAAAATGTTGCATAACACCAGAACTGGATTTTTTTGACAAATGGAATACAACTTTTTTTTAATCAAGTGATTAAACTTAATCTTGTTAAGGAACAATCTTTAGAACTGATATTTTACAATATATCTTCTGTTTATTCATAGAATCATAGAATGGTTTGTGTTGGAAAGGACCTTAAAGATCATCCAGTTCCAACCCCCCTGCCATGGGCAGGGACACCCTCCACTAGACCAGGTTGCTCAAAGCCTCATCCAGCCTGGCCTTGAACACCTCCAGGGATGGGGCATCCACAGCTTCCCTGGGCAACCTGTTCCAGTGTCTCACCACCCTCACAGTGAAAAATTTCTTCCTAATGTCTAGTCTAAATTTACTCTCTTTCAGCTTATACCCATTACCCCTTGTCCTCTCACTACACTCCCTGATGCAGAGTGCCTCCCCATCTCTCCTGTAGCCCCCTTCAGGTACTGGAAGGCTGCTATTAAGTCTCCTCGGAGCCTTCTCTTCTCCAGGCTGAACAACCCCAACTCTTTCAGCCTGTCCTCATAGGGGAGGTGCTCCAGCCCTCTGATTAATTTTGTGGCTCTCCTCTGGACTCTGTCCAACAGGTCCATGTCTTTTTTTATGTTCAGTTAGAGATGTTTTTATTTTCAGTTAGATACGTTCTGCTGAGGAGATATGTTGTGCTTCATTAGAGTGGATTAGATCAACCCACATGGCGATCAACCCTGCTGTTAATATCTTTGTCCTTGCTGCCAATATGCATAACTAAAATCCACGATCTCTTGCTGAAATCAGGTATTGCTTAGTACCTTCATTTAGCAATATTTCTGACTTTGGTGTCTTCCTCATATTTCCATATGTAACCCTGCAAGGATGTACAGAGGAGGATGCAATTATCAGTTTATGTAAGATATTTGAGAAACGGGGGAGGGAGTTTTAAGGTGTGGAAAAAATACAGACAGGCACCTGCAATAAAACCACAAGGAGTCTTGCCAAGTGAAAGTCCAAGAGCTGACTAGGGCTTATCCATATCCATGCAATACTTGCAAGCCTGAGACATAATTTTTCACAGGGAGTTCTGGAGCGTAATCTATCATCATTCAAAACAGATCAGCCATTCTCTGAAAGCTGTTTAGGTCATGAGATGTCACCACACCTGACCATAAAATCCATCATGCTGGGGAAACCAATGGCCAGCTCCTGACATTACAAAACACTGTGAGGCAGAAGCTGTATTTATCTTTGTTAGAACTGACAGATCACCCCTGTAGCTTCAGATTAGCCCACACTGACATACCAGCTCCATATATTACAGTCCATCAGGGTGATCTCCTTTGGAACAGACCAGCTGCTACTGTAGCTTGAGGATTTCTGGGTTTGTTGGTGGATTTGGAACACTGTAAACATATATAAGAAGAAAGGCCCCTTTTGAAATGCTAAACAGCTCTATTCTTTATCCCTAGCAATTAGCTTCAGTGCTGGATTGTTCCCTTCTCCCATCCTTCATATTTGTTTTTCTTCTTGAATCTGCAAGGGTATTTTGTGCTGGTGAACATTTTCAGCCGGACAGCCTTGCTTCTGTTTATGCAGCAATGCAGCACAGCATACAGCAGTGCAATCTACATTGCATCTTCAGGATTCCCAGAAGACTGAATAGCAAGTTCAGTCTCTGTACCTTGTTGATTCATCGGAGAATCTTCTGAGTTCACCAATATTTAAACTAAAACTATTGCTTCTACGCAGAGGATGCTTGTCCCTCAGCCTCACAGTAACTCACTACATGTCAGACCAGAGCTGATTTAATGGAGCAGGCTGATAGAGAGAGATTTCTTTGTTATACAAAGGAAATAAAGAAATAAATGTTTCTTTTCTATGCTGAGATTTGTCTTTCACTGATGGGTATTTCTGAGTGTCTGACATTTCGTCAGGCAAAAGGTGGAACTTTCTTCTCTTTGACCTGGTTTTGGTCTTCTTGTTCTATTACATAACCACAAAAGAATGGCTAGTAGTGGTCAATGGTGAATGCCAAAGCCCTGCATGAGCAGGTAGAACCGATGGTGTTGCTTCCCTAGAGGATACTCCTAAGTATTCCTGGGCCTGAAGGGAAGTCTTTATATTTAATCTCTTTGACAGATTTTTCTTCCATTAATCTGCCCAATTGCTTTTTGAATCTAGGCACACTTTCATTAGCTATGGCACGTATGGCAGGAGTTGCATTGGTAAACTAATTTCCACTTAATAAAGTGAAATGCCACTGCTGGAGTGACATCTAAGCAGATTTAAGGGGAGATCATCTGTACCCTAAATTGCATAGCTGTTAATAAATATACTGAATATTGTAAAGATATTTATAAATTTTATAAAACATACCAGTAAGATGTCCAGGCCTGGATGGTATTCAGCCAAGAGTTCTGAAGGAATTCAGGGATAAAATAGATGTATATTAGTATTAATAGGTAGTTTCTTGCTTAAAACCACCTTTTGATCTGGAACATTGCAGAGAGACTGCTGAGGCTTGTCCAGCCCTTGGCCTCTTCCCTGCTGCTCTTCTGCGTGGGCACCAGTGATACTGCCAGGGAAGACTTGGAGTGTATCAAGAATGACTGCATGGTTTGGGGATGAGGGTCAAGGGCATGAGGGCCCAGGTGGTTTTCTCTTAACCTCACTTGTAGAAATAGGTAAATTGTTATAGGTGAAACTATAAACAGTCAGCTGGAGGCAGGCACCTGTTAGGGAAAACTTTATTTGGAACAGCTTAAAGTTTGACAAAGTTTTTATACTGAAAAATAAACTTTAGAGAAATGATTAGGCAACCCCACTGTTGTTGGCATTTACCAACTGTACTTAAAGTTGCAGTCTGATCCAAAAATACAAATCTAGAATTTTTGCGGTCTGGCATGCATGGCTCTTTTAGATCATATTATTCAGACAAGAAGCTGTTACTGTGATGGTGGAAGAAACTTAAGAGACCTTAGCAGACCTTAAAAGATACTAAATAAATAATTACAAACTAGTCACTGGCAGTGGAAAGTACTCCATTAAACTGAAATAACTTGGTATACTTCAAACTTCATCCCATGATAGCTTATTACCAGCTGCTTGCCATGCACGTAATTGCTGGCACAAACATTGCTGCTGCTCAAGCATATAGTATCACTGATAGGGGGAAAAAGCTATGGAAGACCTCAAGGAAACTTCTGAAAACTGTATTCAGGAGATTTGGCATGTGTGCTTGAGGAAAATCCCTCTGAGAAGTGAACGAGTTCTGCTTTTCATCCTGGTGCTGTTTATCGTGTCTCCTTGTCTAAGACGTGAGAGGCATGAACTGAGCACAGAGATAAAAGTAACACAAGTCTAGTGCCTTCCCCAGTGTTATGCTTGATTGTGGCCTCATGATTCAACATCAGTCCAGGTTCCGCATCCAAGGCCTGCCACCAACTTTCTGGGTAAGTGTGGATCAAATTGCTCCACATCTTTTGGCTTTAATTTAGTTTTTCTCACCTTTAAACAGTGACTGACGTAATTGAGATGCTGTGAAATAGTGTTTATTGATATTTATGATCTTTAAGTGTTAAAATAAAGGCCTGGCAAAATTAACTCCTTATTTTTTGGTAGACAGCTTCGCCTATGATAGAGCTGAAGTTTTAAGTAGGACGTGAAAGTTTTAATCAGAGCTGAAGTTCTTTAAATTTTTGATTAATTTGACCTCTTGGTAAATAACTACAAAGGAATACTATTCTCTTTCTGTTGCACTGAGCTGAACACATAGTGAAAGTTTAATGGGGATGGAATCATCAAAAGGATGATAGTGAGGTCTCTTTTCTTAGCAGCGTTTGTTTATTTTAATTCTGTCCCTGTCCTTACTTGTTATCTCACAAATGTTGGTGAACAGTCAGATAATTCGTAGTATGCTTGCTGAATTTTCTTTCCATTTTGCTTCATAAAGATGGAGCTATGATGTTATCAGTAGATTTATATGGGTTTTTATCTTGCAAATAGAGGAAGAACAGAAATGCTCAGCAGAAGTTTGGAAAACATTTCTGAATTGGTGATAGGAGGTGGCAGTTTCTTCATATGTGGCAACTGGTCTCAATCCCAGTCAGCTGGGTGATAGCTACAAGTGAAAGCATCCAACAAGTTTTTAATGGTCTGTGTGAAAGGAGTAATTAGATTTTGTTTTTTACAATATTTTGTAACATTAGAAATATTACCTGTGTATACTATAACTGAGCAGTGTTGGTTGTCTTTTATGTTTCAGTAAGATCAGAAGCACTAGTATAGTTAGTGATACAATAAGGTTTTTGCTCGAGTGATACCAACAAGTACATGACTGTCCCAGTAGCCTGTGATAATTTCCCCCAGGTGATTACCCCTTTGATGATTTCCCCAAATTGATGTAGCCTTAGTGGAACTTGCACCCCTGTAGTAGGAAATGCCATTCTGATTTGTAGACAAGCTGATGTTCTTAGCTGGTGAACTGGGACTAACTGGCCCATGGGAACTAAACTTTTCCCACAGAGCTGGATTTTCTGTCAACTGGGAAGATGAACAGAGACAATTCTGGATCCTCATTCTTGGAGATAGCTCTCATTTTGCCAAACTCGGCGTACTAAACTATACTTGTACCTGATGTTAGCTCATTTAGCTTTATATATATTTAATGTATTTGCCGCATAAACCCTTTCATTATTGGTGCTGCTTTTACTTTAATTCCTTTATTGGCAAGTCTGTGCATCCCATTCAGGCCCAAGGTATGGAGAAAGGCTCCCAGTTAATTTAATGGCATTAAAATGGAAAAAGACAAATAATAATTTATGAATAATATTAGATCTGCTAGCAAATCCCTGAAACTAAATACTGCTTTATGATCAATAGCGAATGTTGCTGGCATATTTCATTAATGCTGTGACCTACACGTTGTTTTTGGAGCCTCAGGCTTGAAGAGAACAAAGGAAAGAAATTAAAAGGTTGTTCTTGTACCAGTTTGGGATTGGTTTCTATTGCTACTTTCCATGACATAGTTTTCATAGTACTCGTATTAATCTAGATGCTATTTAATGACTGGATAAGCTGGTGGATGCAGTTATAGGGATTTTTTTCTGTATTTCGGCCAACCATAGTGAAAATATTGATTTGTTTATGATTTCTTATTCTTTGGAGTAAAGTAACTCATAAGAATGACTATTGAAATAATTTACTGCTGCCATATCTCATGTATGCAATGAGTATGTGTAGCTAACTGGAAATGTGTTAAATAATTTACTACAGCTAATAGTAGTAAATACTGAGGAATCACTAATAACTCATCTTCAGATGCATAAAACCCCCTTGTCACTGCGGGACCTGGGCAGTTACAGCTATTCTTTGTTACTTCCACACATACATTCTTATCCACTTCAGACTCTCTCATGTAGATATTTAAGCATTTTCCAAGTAATTTATTACCTTCTTTTTCTGTTCCAGGTTGGTCAATATGTATTTGTTCCACTAGTGCTTGATCACATGTATATATTTGTTTCTGTAAAACAGTTTCACAATAAAGGTTACTTAAAAAACATTTCAATATAAGGTATCTCTTAAGAGACCTTAAGAATGTGATATCCAATAGTTAATGATGGTGCAACTCTACAAAGAGATTAAGGTCTGTCTCCCTGTGACTTATTAATGCTGCCTGATCATTTTGTCTCAGTTCATTACCATAAGCAATTTAGCCCTTTCAGCTGTATTCCTCATTATGACATTTTTAAGCTTATTTATTTCATCTTGTCTTTGCTTATTTTGCAAGTTACAGCGAGCAGTTTAATAAATTGCATCACTGTTGTAGAAACCTGATACCTTGAATCTTTATTATTGGTGGTGGTTGTTGATTCATATACCTAAAACATCACATTAGGAGAGATGCTTAGAGTCATCTCTGAAATGTTTACCGCTTGCTATAAGTTACCGCTTGCTTATAAGTTTGCCATTTTTATGGCAAGACCTGGAAAAGGTTGACTGCCAGAGAAATCAGAGCAATGCCTAAAGGTATGATAGTGCCACCCAAACATAATAATGCATTTGAATCAACTGCTGCGGGTAAGAGTCCTCAGCTGTTATTTAACATTTCTAAAATAGAGAGGCATAGAGTTCTAGCAAAATGATATATTCAGAAAGAATTATAATAATGGGGCATATGATAGTTATCCAAAATGCCAGAAAAGTGATCAACTAGGTATTGGTATTCCCTCTTTTTCCTAAGAAAGGAAGTAGAAATCAGTGAAATTTGAAAGGAAATAAGAGTGGAATGCGACAACTTTGTTAATAATCTGTAATGGAGATTCCTACATCTTCCTTCAGTCATCGGAAAATGTTCAGGGACATTCTCAGTATTGACAGATTTTAATACTAAATATGTTTTCAAGCAGTGTTTGTATCTTGAAATACTATAAAGGAGATAGGAAGTGTGCTGAAATCTCTAAGAATTTCACTGAGGTTTTTAGATGAGGACTAGTTTGGGCAGAGAACTGAAAACTGAGAATGCCTTTCTGGAGGTTTGACTTAAACTGTAGCCTATAAAGGAAAAAATAAATTTGTGAAAAAAAAAGACTTAGAATAATCTTAATAATTTTCCTTATTTTTTAATTCTATTGTGTGCTTAGTCAATGCCACCATCATTCTTTTCTGTCTGCAATTAATATACTGAAGGAGGCGAGAAATCCTTTATCTAAACATTATCATTGAAATCTTAAAGAAAGTCCTTCAGAGTATTACTCCTAGTATTAATGTAATCTATTAATACTTGTAACTAATAACCAGTATGACCCAATGGGGTGGTGTTGCAGGCTTATGGAGTATTACTTAGTTTATGGGGTATGTCAGATATCAACAAAATTTTTCTGCAAGAAGCTTAGTCTTCACTTCTGTAAACAAACATAAAAGAGCTAACAGAGAATGGAGGTATTGTACAGACAGATCATAACAACAACCCTACTGGCTCAGATCAAAGGATCACCTGTCTCAACAGTCTGTTTTAACAGGATCCATCAGTAGCTGTTTAGAAAAAAGCATAAAGACAAAATAAACTTCCTCAAAATGCTCTCCCAGGCACCAAACCTTTCAGTGGATATATATATTCCGTAAATCTGTCATGAATTAGCTTTTCTGAAGCTAAATAAATTAATTTTTGTATTTTAGTTTGTTTTTTTGCAGATTTACAGAGGAAAATTGAGGACTTGTTTAGCATTTAGTTATCAGGCAAACAAAATGGTGAACATAAAAAAGGGTGAATTGGAGATCTTGATCACATGAGAAACAGGGAACTGTTCATACTGAATTTTGGAGTTTGAAGTAGGAGGTGACTTAGGACAAGAAAGCACAGCCAGGATTCAGAGGCGATGCCCCAGTGGGACTGCTGAGGGGCTGAGGCAGGCCACCTAGTAGGAGGCTAGCAGGATGGTTTCAAAGCTTGCAATGACAGGAAGAAACCTGAGCTATATCTTTTTATCCTGTCTTCAAAGGACTGGCAACAGACTGGCAGATGCCAGTGTAAAACAAACAAACAAAAGTGGCCTTTTCTTCTCGATCTGCATCTTCTTTATGGTCTTTGTTAAGTGTCCCAAAAATGTGCTTGTAAAGTCTAGTACTTTGGTCTCAGCTGAGGCAGTGCTTTCAAGTTGGCCAGCTCTGGAATCTGCCTTTCCAAACTAATTGTTATTTGTTGCTGGCAATCAGTAAATCCTGGAAGCCATCTCTTTGGGTCAGAGGCTTTGCTTTCTGGATCGTGGTGATTTTTATTAGGTTCTTGACGTCTCCACTTATGCAGTATATAACAAACCCCACCAGAAAAAAAGAAAAATGGGGTATATTGAGTTTGGTGGAGTAGAGTACATGCCAGAAATAAAGATCCTGTTTTCATATAAATATCCTTGATTTAGAAAGGGGAAGAAAAAAAAGAAAATGAAGTGCAGAAATGATAGGTTAAGGAAAACTATTTTTTTAAGAGAAATGTACTTTATGAGACCCTGAGGCGCTCAGAGCTCTTTGAGTTGCTATTAACCAGCAAGGCCCTTTTATTTTCATATTTGGAGGAAAAGGGCTGTGCATTTTTTCCTCCTATTTCCTCCTATTGTGTCCTATTTTTAAACAAAACAACCTAGAGAGGTGAAGATTTACTGCCTTCCTTTTAGAAACCAATAGTTGTTTTCTGCTCAGGCCACACTAGAGATTGAGGGTAAAATAAAAGGAATTTTAAATAGTGCTGAATTGACTGTTTTGTTCATTTTACAGTATCCTACTTTCCTGACATGTTTATTTACAAATGCTTCAGCTCATGGCTATGACTTATTTTGAATGGTAAAGCATATAATTAACGTCAAGGTGAAAGGCGATTATGCTTGTGAACACTGCTCTATGCCCTCCAGAAACCACTTATGAAGCCAATTTAGGTCACACATGGCTCAGTGTCTCAGAAATCTTTCTTAATAAAGCCCTGAGGCACTCTCTTTTACTGTGCAATTAACAGAAAGCTGGTTCCTTGTGTTACTGTGGGGAAATTATAATTTGTGGAGAAGGAGGAGGGACCATATGAGACACACAAATGTTTCTTCACACAGTTCTGCTGAAAGCTGAAAATGCAATTTAAATGGGCAGTTAAGGTAGGGAACAACAAAGGTCCAAAATGCTACAATGAAACTGGTTATTTGTTAAGAACAGTATTTTAGGTGTGAGACTTTCTGCCATTTTTTTCCTGACTATTTGTGTAGATGTTTCCTAAGAACCCTCCTCAGGAAGCGGTGCTGAAAAGGAATGGTTCCCAGCTTTTGACATATCCATTGCACCATGAAACCTGTTGGAGATATTTGCCTACGCAGGCGCATGCTGACAATCTGAGAACAGCAGAATGGCAGTAAGCACTAGACTGATTTGCAGTCATCGTTTTCCGAAACCCAGTCTGAGAAAACCATGGGCTTATTCATCCTGGTAATTTGGTTGTCACTTCTTATGATTTGGTTCTTGCCAGTGTAGCCGGAAAGAATGTAGACGGTACGTATGATAACACTGTGCGGTAATGATATATAATAACCGCGTGTCATCATGTGGTATTGGAGCAGTTGTTATCAACTTGAAATACTTGGATTTCAGCTTGGATTTCTCAAGCTCTCTAGACTGTTGACTTTTATATAAAACATCTGTATGGTGTTTCTGCCAAAACATGGCTTTGGGTTATTAGTCGCTGAATTCTCTGGACCAAGAAAATTCCCACTAGTATGCTTATTAGTCAGTGAAACAGTTATATTAGTCTCATAATCAGACACAATTGAATAAGTAATCCATTTTTTAAACTCTTCATGATGCTGAGAAGTGCTATTACTGAACCAAGACCTGATACAGTGAACATTCGTATTTGTTACTGTTGTAGTCAGCACTTATGAGGAGAGAAACAAAGTTTTACTGCAGTTGTAGGGACTCCAGTTGTAGGATCAACTGTATTTCTGCTGTTTATTTTGACATCTATTGTTATGACAGTTTGATTTGCATATATATATATGTAAACTTGGTAAACATCCAGAGAAGATGACTGAAGTTTGCACTTGAATGGGGATTTGAAAGTCTGTGTTACTCTTGTGCTATATACAGAGTTTAATTCAATGAAGTTGATGGCAGTTGGGTATAAGGCAAAGTGGTTGCAACACTGCTTAATGCCAGAAGGGATTGCAATTCATTGTACAGTCGTGATGTGTTCATAGGGACTGAAAAATAATTTTAAAGTTATTTTTTAATTTTTAAAAAGATATGAATCTGCTGCCCATGTAGAACAAAGGACAGAGTTAAATGTCTTTCTGCTAGAAGGCAGTGAACCGGAGTTGGTTCGTGTGAGTATCTGTTTATCATTCACCTGTTCTGTCACTCCCCAGCTGTCCTCTGAACACACAGCAGTAGTGGAGGCTGGACTGGGATTCAGCAGGAGCCTTCATCCTGTAAACAAGCTGAGAAACAGAAGTGCTGAACTCCAACATCCTCTCACCCTGATACCTCTAGCTGACCCTCTGGTGCTTACTGTTTTCTGGAAAGAGAAGGGGGACAGCACTGGCCTCTCTCCCAGCAGGGTGGGAGGACTGTAGGAGATTATTGTCACTGCTAGGTACGGGCAGGCAGGTGATACTGCTTTAGGTTGTCTTTACTTTCTCCATGTAGAAGCTGCTCTCAGATTCAGATGATCAGTGAGTCTTATAACCTGTAGCATAAGAAACGCAGGAAAATAAGGGCCGATTTATTAGTTGCCTAGTGGGTAGTTTTCAGGGATGTTTTCAATGGAAAATACTGCCTGTGAGGCTTTCTTTTGTTAGTGGCACAGAGATCTCTCGATGCGATAGTACTGGGTTGGAGGCTATGCATCAGTATAGTCTCCTCCTACTGTAGAAAACTGGCTTGTTAGGAGCCTTTTTTACACTCGGAGGACACAGGGGACATGACATTTCTCTCTCCCTGGTACATAATGTCCCCTTTAAATTAAGCTACTTCAATAGCTGCCTACACTGTAACTCCTTCCGTGCCTCATTGCCTCAGGTACAGTTTACTTTTCTGGTGTTTGATCCCATACCTCAGTACTGACTGGCCCACTGATCTGCTTCCCCTGCAGTCTTCTCTATGCTCTCTGCTACGCTCTCCCTTTTACGTATAACTCCCTCCCTCTTTCCCTTGTGAGCTCCCTGTCTATGCAAAACCTTTCCCTGAACTATTTCTGTGGTACTGACAGGAAACGAATGAACAGTAACGAAGCAGTCAGATGGAGTTGACAGATCAATTATTTATTTTTAAAGAATGCATATATTAAATAATTAAAATTGGATGGGTCAGATCCTTATTTGTTACTACTGTTTCATGTTAAGAGAGTTACTCTGGATTGTGCTGGAGGAATCTCTTTCTGAATGTGTGCTTTTTTTTTTTTTTTTAAATGGTAGTTCATTTTTCTGGGAGTTCTTGCTTCTGAGGGTGAAATATGTTATGAGTGCTGTTGCAACATATATGAGTGATAACAGAGAAATCCTGTTGACACAAAATCCAACTATTGCTGCAGAGGTGGGTACCACTGGAGTGCCGTGAGCACTGAGGATGTCTGGCAGCACAGTGTATGCTGTCTCTGTTGATGCGTGCGGCGTGTTCAGCAGTACAGTGCTGCCTTGTTCACTGGGGCACTTTGCAGCACAGCAAGCGGATTAGGCAGTCCTCTCTGCAATAGGGATCACACCAGTAATCCATCACTGAGAAGTCTGAAAAGCAACAGAGTGCTCTTATTGAAGAGATATATTTGTCACTGTTCAAAATAACACACTCACCTATTATTTAGCTAGGCCCAGAACAAATTGTCCATAAGAGCACATATTTTATTAAGTATTCTCCCTTGTTTCAGCAGCATCCCAAGCAGTCATGAGATAAAATTGCAAAAGTATCTTTGGCATCTTCTTGTACTGAGATGATGTGTTCTCTGGATAGAGCTTAGGTTATGCCTGTTCTGACCTTGAACCAGCTTTGCAAATCAGAGCTATTCTTCGGTTCTCACTTTGACTTTCTTTGTCATTTTGTTTTCAGTCACTTCCCGTGAACTATAGGATGGTGAATGAAGAAATGGCAAAACTTTTTATGAGGATAGTGAGACTGTTCAGCACCTTTCTGAATTGAAATGCTCTCACACATCTGATTTGAAGACAGCTGAGGAACCAAAGCAATTTCTCTTACAAAGCTGCTTGACAAGAGGAGTTCTTGGTGATTAAATCTGTCTGTAATATGCCTGTGCTTGTTTATTTTCCTTCTTTTTCTTTACAAAGGACGGAGTATTCGTTAGTGGGAGGAGACTGCTGTAGGTGGTTGATGTAGTAATGCTGCACTTCTGCCCATATGGTATGCTTTGAACCTGTGTTTCTGCACCTTTTAAAGTTTCCATTCATCTGTCTTTATAGTGAACATGTGAGAAAAAAATCAGGACGATGTACAACTTGGATAAACTTTCAAGTTTGTGTAGAGGAAAGATTGGTTTTTATCTTTAAGTAGGGCAAGGAACTACTTGCAGCTGTGGAGACTCTTTGTACAGCATAGGATTCTGGTTCAAATGCAATGCAGGTCACTAGTGCTCATTTTTCGGTTCTTTTTGAACTACTAGAGGGCAGGAGAAGGTATCACTGCTGGTCCCCTGGCTGCCACTGTCACCTGAGAGATAAGACAGAATAAACCAAAGGGTATGAACTCCTTCCTCATCTAAAGACTTGGCCCCATTTTGCTGGAGAGACAGAATCAGTTGGTTCCATCTCACTGGAGAGACAGCATTGCGACTAGCTATATTTTACTTAACCAGTGGATGGAAGTGTTAGGCCCCTGCTAGAACTGTCAACCGAGTATGAAAGTGACTTTTAAAAAATTGAGCCAATTTAGAGCTGAGGTTTTAATTTTATTCAAAGACAATTATTAGTAGAAAGGTCATCTGCCTGCTTGGCTAACATCAGTTCCAGGGTGCATGTACAGCACAGCTAAGTATCAGCACTTCTGGGAAATTGGATGTAATCTGTGTCAAGATTTTATTCTTGGAACATAAAATCCTTCTCAGAGCCAGTTCAAGACACTAGACAAAGCAACTGCTGACCAAAGGACATGAGTCTGTCTGGCATAGCTGATCTATTTGCTTACATTGGATATGGCATCAGCTGTACTAGCCTGAGCAATGAAGACTCTTCCATTTGCTAAGCCCACTTCACAGAATCACAGAGTCACAGAATGTTAGGGATTGGAAGGGATCTCGAAAGATCATCTAGTCCAATCCCCCTGCCGGAGCAGGGGGATTCCTCTTCTTCTACTTCCTTCTCTTCCTTCCTCTACTGCTGCTGATTCCATGGTTAGGGTTTTCCCTGGAGAGAGATGTTATCAGAGGGAATAGTAGCCAAACCTATTATTTTTCCAAGTCTAGAAAGTTTATGCATAGTCTGCTTTTGAATAGGTTGCTGCCACGCTGCACTTACAGTTTGAATCTCTGGTACATTAGTAAGGACTTATGTTTTGTCAGAGAGAGTAGAGAACCAAGCAAGACTACAGCTCTGCCGGTGGGACACTGTACAGCTGATGATACAGCCTTAGGCTTGTTTGTAAATGGTCCCAGGAGAGGCCATGTGAGAAGCAGGAGAACACTTTGCAATTAGGCTGAATGTTGCTGCCACATGTCAGTGAAGTAAAATCTCCATGTGCTGTCATTTGGACGGACGGGCTCTTAGTCACTTCTGTCTGAAAGTATTGCATTCAGTTGCTCTGTGCTATTATATGCCACTGCAGCAGCTGGCTAAAGACAACCTTTTGTTTGGTTCATTGATCAGTTTGCATAGTGCCTTTAAGACCATTACCATGTGTAAGTGAAGTAAATAATGTAAGGGTCATTGAACCTGATATCCACACAAGGATTTACAGGCTGCCAGCTTGACTAGTTTTCTGTTCTACCCACGCTTCAGCTACAACCACTGATAGTCAGCATTGAAAGAGGTTATGAAAGGGCTGACGTGGAGGGGAAAGGCAGAAATGTAGTTTATCTGTGAAAATTACCTAGCTATAAAATTTAGACAGTTGACCTAATAACATATCTTAATCTTCTTCACTCCTCAGTCTGCAGGAAGGGTGTTATGTCACACAGCTCTGCCATGGGGAATTTTGACAGAAGTCTGCCATCATTCTGCTAACGCAGTCAAGTATGATGAGCTTCTCAGAGAGAATCAGCATTTGAACCTCTTGCGTGAGGCAGGACCTCAGTGAACTGGAGCTTCATATTGTTCCTGTTGACATGGTTGTGTTAGAGCAAGAAGAGAGATCTGAGAAACATCTTCAGGCCGACAGGGGATGCTGGGATTACTTGGGCTCCCTGCACTCAGCCTTCCTTTATTTCCTTGCCATGCATCTCTACAATATAAATTTGTAAGAACACTTGAGATTAACAAAGGATTTCCATATATTTGATAAAGAAGCCATGTATTAAAGAGCATGTAGAAGAAGACAGCCCTTTCTGGTAGCTGGAACTGGAAGCAAATTGAGGTTATAAGAAAATCCTATTCTAAACTGGTGCCTTGAGTGAGAAAGTACCAAAAAGGTTTTAAGCAAGTTCATATCAGGATAAACATCCAAAGTCCAAATCGTTTGCTTTTTTGGTTCAGTGTGTTTCCTGTTGTCATGGTTTAGGCCCAGACAGCAACGCAGACCACGTAGTGGCTCGCTCACTCATCTGCTCCACCAGTGGGATGGGGAGAATTGAATGACAAAACGGTAAAACCTGCTGGATTGAAACAAGGACAGGGAAGGATCACTTACCAACTATGGTTACTGACAAAACAGACAACTTGGGGAAAAAAATCAGTTTGTTACCTATCAAGTCAGAGTAGGATAATGAGAAACAAAACCAGATCTTAAAAACACCTTTCCCCCACCCCTCCCTTCTTCCCAGGCTTAACTTTACTCTTGATTTTCTCTACCTCCTCCCCTCTCCAGCAGCACAGAAGGACGGGGAATGGGGGTTGCAGTCAGTCCATCACACGTTGTTTTGCTGCTCCTTCCTCCTCAGGGGAGGGCTTCTCACACTCGTCCCCTGCTCCAGTGTGGGGTCCCTACTATGGGAGACAATCCTCCACAAACTTCTCCGACATGAGTCCTTCCCCTGGGCTGCAGTTCTTCACAAGTTGCTCCAGCACGGATCCCTTCCACAGGGTGCAGTCCTTCAGGAACAGACTGCTCCAGCGTGGATTTCTTATGGAGTCACAGCTTCCTTTGGGCACATCCACCTGCTCTGGCGTGGGGTCCTCGCTGGGCTGCAGGTGTATCTCTGCTCCATCATTACCCTGCATGGCTGCAGGGGCACAGCTGCCTCATCATGGTCTGCAGGGGAATCTCTGCTCTGGCACACCTCCCCCCCCTTCTTTCTTCACTGACCTTGGTGTCTGTGTGGTTGTTCCTCTCACATCCCACTCCTCTCTCCGCTGCAGGTTTTATTTTTTCCCCTCTTAAATATGTTTTCACAGAGGCACCAGCACCATCGCTGACTGGCTCAGCCTTGGCCAGAGGTGCTTCCAACTTAGACCCAATGAAGCTTCTCACAGGAATCACCCCTGTAGTAGCCCCCACCCCACTGCCAAAAACCCACCACACAAACGCAGTATACCTGTGAATTCTTTACATTATGAGAGATCTCTTTTCTTGCCATTTCAGTCGAAGTCTGTGAGATGGGATGTAGGTATGATGCTACAGGGAAAACAACACACAACACAATGGAATACACAATGCTACAAAACAATAGAAAAGGCTCTCAAAAATATACCATTGTATATTCTTTGTCCTTTAGTGTATTTTTTCTTGATTTAAAGTAAGGTTGATTAAGACTCCGAGAACTGTCTTACTCTTTTTGTAGACACCATTAATGATGTAGAAACCATTTAATATTATATTAGTATTCATGCAATGCTTTACAGATGAGTATTTGGCATCTCAGGGAATACATAGTTCAAAGAAGAGAAGAAGTTAGGTTGGAGAGTAAGACCCTGTAGAAGATGGAGACATCTAAAAGTTTTTGTAAGAGCAGGTGGTATATCAGAAGTATGTAGGCAGTGGCTTTTATAAGTTTGTCTTTTTTTCTTCATTATTTATTTTCTGCCAATGGGAAGTTGATATTTCTGCTTTTGCTTCATTTTTTCAGTATTTCTCATATGCTCTTATGATTTTATTTTTCTTATTATCATAAGCTGTGAACTTATGAAGAGAACATGTGCTAATGCTATTTCTGAGAGTCACAAGTGAGAACTATTCAGATACATTTCAAGCTGTGTCATTTTTCAGGATGTCTTTAGACTAATTTAGTAGGCAAAAGCAGCAAAATTAAATGGAAAGAGAGAGATCGAAGTTCAGTTGCCATTGGCTTTAGCGTCATCAACCCTTGAATGCAGAATAATATTATTATTTCATTTATGTTACTAATTTAATCATTATCCTGATTGAAGCAACATGACACATAGTAAGAAATCCAGCTATACACGCAAGCTTACCTCCAGGCTGAAATTCTATGGTTTTGAAACTGTTGGAGAGAAGCAATTAAGACTGCACATTGTGGCTAAATATTTGTTACTTATATGTATTTCAGGTACAGTCCCATGAAGAATAAAAAGCCTATAGGCAATTCATGATACACTAAGTAAGTACAAATCCCTTGTGTCAGATGAGCTTTAACAGAGCTTTCAGTGGGGGATGTGGGGAGTGGAGAGCAAGCCCTGTGCAAGGTAGCACCTCGCTCTGTGTTTCTGCCCCTCTGCAGAAAGGTGTGCTGCGGCTCCTGCACGTAGCACTGATCTGTTTCTGAGGTGAGATCTGAGTCGTGGCAGGAAACAGCAAATTGCCAGTAATTTTAAAAGGGTAAACATTTTGTGTTTCATTGCTATGTTGTAAAGGCTGCTTGAGGGTTCCGCTGTCCAAAATAAGCCTCTGAGGATCTTCTTGGCATCGCACTCACAGTCTTTCCTCCAAATCTAGGCTGTCAGAAGCTGTCAGAGATGGGGATGAAACTGGGTCATGAAAGGTCTTGAAAGTGACTTTTGTCAGCTCAGTACTGCTGCAGTTACATGAATGATACTTGATTCATCCTCCTTGATCTCCTCACTTCTTGTGAGTCTTTGGTCCCAGTGCTATTTGTGGGTGTATCAGGAGCACAGAACAGGTCAGAATTGAAGTGGGAAAAAAACAACCAAGTTGAGTTTCAGGTCACCAGTTTTACTATGTCAAAACCAAAAATAGAACAGGAAACATTGTTTTCAATTTTAACATGTAGAATTCAAAATCTGCTTGGCTGAGTCTGTGGTGTGGGGCTTTTCTGCATATGTTGTTTGTCATTAAATATTTACTCCTCAGAATGACCCAAATTCATTTTTTCAGCCTGAAAAAAGATTCCACCTGTGTGACCGAGTGTGATGGCTCCCTGCTGCACATGGCAAATTAACACCATATCACCTCAAGAGCTAAAAGGGGGATCGGACAAAGTCATTTTTCGGCTAATCTCTGTTAGCACATTTTTTTTTTCTTCTCTGTTTGAAATATGCATGGAAATTTTAGAAAATAAAACAATGGGAGTCTTCAGTAGGCACAAGCAGGGGTGCAGAGCCTTGGCCCTATTGCCCAAGCTCAGCAGTGCTGATCCATGGCTGCAGCTCTCTTGTGATTTACTCTGCCCGATGATTTGCTTCAAGCTTTCAGCCTGATGTGGCAGCATGACAATACAGGGCATTTCCTGGAGTTTTTGCGGCTTTGGAATAGGTGGTAATAAATATGTAAATGGGAACCATGTGTGTGAGAAAAAAATTTGGATGCAGGTGTGCTTGCTTTTTGCCAAAAGTTTAAAAAGGAAAGTTTTACCCTCCCTCCACAATTATCTAGTGATTCAGCTAACTCATGAAGTTTAACGTACTTGGTAAGCCAACTTATCCTGTTCTAGGCTCTTTAGCGACACTAAAAAGCATTTTTATCCAACGTGGTATTCATAAAGGAAAAAAAAAAGAGAAAATAGCATGTTGTCTTGTACTTATAAGTGCTTTTATAGCAGCAGGTGTTAACAAGACCCTATGTGGCATCTAGTATATGGGAGTAAGCACACAGCTCATGAGGTCTACCACATTTTGGAGACACCACATGGTGTTCCCAGATACAATAGGCTGCAACTTTACAGCCGTGGAAGGGTAGATTAGTAAAATGGGATGCAGGTTATAAATCTCATTTATTTTTCATTATTGATGCTGTTTTTTTTGTTTTTTTCTGTGACCTGTTTTCCTCTGAGGCAGTAAAAATGAGAATTATCAACTTAATGGCAGGTACAGGATTTGCTTAAGATTTCTCCATCTTATACATGATACTGTTTCAATGCAGATAAACTGATGCCCTTTAGGGAAAGTTTTAGTGGTCTTTAAAAGTGAGCTATTGCTGGGGCTTGCTAATCACAGGTGCACTTTAGGGTTTCCAGAACCTCATTTTGATTTTGTAAAGCTTATGCTTTTTCCTGGCATCCCCTTTTATTTTTTATTTTAAGAAACTAAGCACTTACTACTACATTATCTACCCTGTCTTGTACTATAGAAAGCTTTGTAGTATAAATGCCTTCTTCCCTCTGCCTCTCAGTCGGGCTGGATGAATCTGCTGTGCCTCCAGTGCATTGGAAACCTTCCTCATGGGCACGGTGCCTTTGTTATGTAAATGATGGGGATAAACAATTGTTTTGTATTGCCAAAACCCAGGGCACAACAGGGATATACATTTTTTTGTTCACCTGTGTTTTGATCATTCCAGTCCCCAAATCCCTGTCCTCAAAAATGTGGTGTCAACATAAATATTGCTGAGATAAGGAAAATTCTTTACTGCTAGAGACTGGGAAGGCCAGACTCTTCACACCTGTAATCAGTGTTATCAGTCAGTAGCTGTACAGAATTTCTTTGACCATGGTTCAGTTCATGTCGATCTTTTCTTTGCAAAGGCCCTTTTTGTTACAAAAAAGCTGTGCCCCAGAAAGAACTTTACCTGTTGGCCTGACAGCATTCTCTCAGACTGGGCTACAGGCTCTTGGCTTTTGTCTCCAGGCCCTTCATAGACGTCATTTTCTGAATCCAGCTGTGTCTGTGGAAGAAGTTTCTGACCTCAGCTGTGCTTCATTGCTCCTAGTATTTCTGTGGTCAAGTAACACTGTAAAAAACACACTCCGGGGCTTCCTTAACCTTAGTGGAAAACAAGCCCCATGTAGGATGGGAGCAGAACGCAGCAGTGGTACACACAACTGATTTCCCACAGCTGCATCAGGTGGAACCCGGGATTCCTCCTCTCCAGATCCTCTCAGGCTAAGGAAACAGGATCCATTTTGGAGCTTAACCACCACTCTATCGACTTCCTCTAGAGCAGGTGCTGAAAGTGCTCTCTAGTTTGCTAATTCAGGTAAAATCGTGCGGGTCGACTCAAAGCATGGCTCAGGATAGCATAAGTGATTTTGTCTGAACAAATTAGGAAGTGTTGAAGGGCTCAGCTGGCAGATCTGTAGATATTTTTGCCTCCAGCAAACATGATGGCTATTCCTGTCTACAGTGGCATAGTTGGATCTTGCAGAAAGCAACTGTGACCTTCAGTTCTTTCTTTTCTGGAGAAGAAATTGATTTCCTTCCTAACTGGGTGGCTTGGAACCAAGCAGCATTGTTCCACACTTCAATCAAATGCATAATTTACAGCAAGTGGGTAATACCTTTAAGTTCTTGAACAGTGCTGAGCAAAGACACTTTGCTGTTTTCCTTTCAGCTGGAGTGGGGCAAATACTCTGGAGTGTTTGTGAGGGTGTTTTGATTCAAGACTCTTCTCAGTAATCCTGCAGTTTAACAGAGAGATCCTGTTTATTAATTCTGCTTTGAAGCACAAACAGGTAGGCTGCAATGTCAGATCTCATTTTACCCTCAGAGTCTGTCACTAAACAACTTATCATCCCTGAGTTACACGACACAGCATACCAGCAAGTGTCAAGATCAGTAATCATCAGCCAAGCTAGAAAGAAATCTGGGCTGCTGGCGGTTTTCCAGTGACAGGAGAGCCTGAGTTTGAGAAATTAGACACTCTTGCTGTTTAATGTTCAGAACAGTTCAACAAAAACATGAAACATCGGGTTGGCTATCTAGGTGTTCTCAGATTCCTCCAATTATTCAATATTTTTTTTTAAAAAGGGGGGTTTCTTAGCTTTGCTGTTTTTATTTCAGTTGTACCATTGTAAATACAAAATAATTTCTCTGATGGTATTAGAGTCCTTCCAGCTTTATGTAGATTCAACAGAAGTTATGTTCTGGTCCCAGTATCTTCCTGTACTATAGATAATTCTTGCAAAAACTAACGCTAGTGCTGAGGACCTTTGGTGGTTTTCAAGATTCAGTACACTGCTGTTATGGCAGGCCTCTATAAAACAGTCTTAGTTAATTCAGCTGTATATTTTATTTCTCTGGCTTGTCAGAAAACTGTAAAATGAGGGATAATTTAGTTGAGTGACATTTTTGAAAAAGCATTTGCCCTTTGATTGAAGAAAAATGACTTGTCAAAAATAGTTTGAAATCAAGATGTATTAATTAAACTGGGAAAGTGGAAAAGAGAAATCCTACCAAAGTGAATTCTGATTATGCACAGCAGCCAGCCTTTCTTTGGGTTTATCATCTCTGAACATTTCCACTAAGCAGAGGGTGTGAATCAATATTTGTAAATGCTGTGTCTCTTAGATGAGCCATGAGAAAGCCAAATAGCTTTTTCCATGGGACCAGGAGTTCTCATCAATAATTAGAGAGTACGTAAGAGCTGTAGTTCGTTGGTGAGCTTAGTAGTACAAGCTGATCTAATTTGTTTGTTCTGATACAGAGGTTTGGGTTTATTTCATTCCCAAATGACCCCTCTTTCCTTGGGCTGATAATGTGATTCCTGCTGTCCAAATAAATTTCATCTGATGTGTCTGAGGGCATTCAGTTGTGTGCACTGTCTCTGCAAAGAGCATGTGAGCTTTGTGTGTGCCTTTTTTCCAGTAGAGTAAAGAACCCACAGAGGGTGTTCTTTACTGCAGTGGCTGACCTTAGAAAGACCAGGGCTCTCAGTGTCTCTTCTTTCCTAGTTTCAATGCAGGTCTCTGGAATACAGAGAGGAATGAATGGGAAGGGAGAATGAGAGGTCTTCTTTCAAAAATAACAAAGCCCAAACCAACCAGAGAAACCCTTTGTAAGTCATATTTCTCCTACAAGGACAGGAAAAGAGAGAAATCAATAAGTGTAATTTTAAAAAATTGGAGTGATTTTTTGACTTTGGCAGGGTCATAAAAGTAGATGGATAGCAATGGAGAAAAATAGATTGGGAGTTTTCATATCCCTTCAATGTGCTGGTGAGGGGAACTGAATATTACACTCAAGAACTTTCTCCTACTGCTTGTTAGCCAGTTGTTATTTCCCCCCGCCTCCTTACTACCTCCTTTTTCTCTAATGTTTATACAATAATTTAAATAGATATAATAAGGAAAATTTTGCTTTCTTAACTAATCAACCTTTCCTATTTGTAACCTCTAGTGTTATATTCCTTCTGATATTTTCCAGTTATGCATGTACCACTTCTGGAAGAACAGTCCATCCAACAGAGACTTGAATTGCTCTTCCTTCAACCCAAAGTCAGTGATCCTCTTTTTCCTTCTCCTTTCCTGCCCTTCTTTGTAGTCCTTCAAGACTTTTTTATCTGTCAGGGAGGACTAAATTATTAGAAGCCCATATTTTCCTATTTCAGTTGATGCTTAGCTAGAAAAGGAAAGCTTCAACAAATACAAAGTATTTTTGATGATACCTGTACACACAATGTTTTCAGCTCCTGTCATCAGAGCATATATATAGAGTGAATAAGGTGTGTAGAAAAGCAAGAGGTAGTCTAGAAAGAGGACTACTGTCTGGAATTAATGGAACAGGAACAAAGCCTATAAGAACTGAGGTGAAAAAATGTCATAAGCAGGTAATGAGAAAGTTGATTTGAATGGAGAGAGCAGAATTCAAGTTATGTAGCTTGACAGTGATGAGGAGCTCTATAGTTTATGACCTACTGCACCTGAACTCAAAGGAGTTGGTTTATTTTATGAGTCAATGAGTAAGGAAGTCTGTAACTTACTGGGCAGCTGAAAATATAGCAGTTGTTGCTACTGATAATGAAATAAACTTTTATTAGGACTTTAAATTTCAGTTTTCTGTTTTACTGAAGCTTTTTTATGCTCTGTGAACAAGCACTGAGGAGCATGTGGAAATGGGCTGCAGAAGATGCCTCAGGTGTTAAGGCAGTATCTATGGTGATACAAGGGAAGACGAGGAGCATTTGATGCAAGGGACACAGAGTTAGGAAAAAAGAGTGGCTTTATTGCATTGAGTCAAACAGGTTGCAGTCCAACAGCTGTGAGTCCCAGTAAGAGTGTGACAATCCCAGTAAGAGTGTGTGTGTGCGTGCGAGGGTGGTGACCTGAACTCTTTACCCATCCCGTAGCCATGTAATAGAGTGGGAGAGGGGAAGAGACACTCTTTGGAGCCTCCGGGTTAGTAAAAGTGTCTGAGAACAGCTGCAGTCAGTACTCAGGTTTGTCATCTAGATTGCTCTAGCTCACACTGAGGACTGGGTATTGATGCTTTCCTTCTCTTTTTGTTTCTGTGCTTCTCAGAGATTAAAAAAAAAAGACNAGAGTGGCTTTATTGCATTGAGTCAAACAGGTTGCAGTCCAACAGCTGTGAGTCCCAGTAAGAGTGTGACAATCCCAGTAAGAGTGTGTGTGTGCGTGTGAGGGTGGTGACCTGAACTCTTTACCCATCCCGTAGCCATGTAATAGAGTGGGAGAGGGGAAGAGACACTCTTTGGAGCCTCCGGGTTAGTAAAAGTGTCTGAGAACAGCTGCAGTCAGTACTCAGGTTTGTCATCTAGATTGCTCTAGCTCACACTGAGGACTGGGTATTGATGCTTTCCTTCTCTTTTTGTTTCTGTGCTTCTCAGAGATTAAAAAAAAAAGACAAAAGAAAGAAAGAAAAAAAAAACAGATTTGCCCAGATTATGTTTTTTCCCCATAATGTTCTTGGCAAGATATGGGCTGGGTTTTGTCATCCGTAATCAAGCTAGTGATTACTTTGCAAATAAGTTCTCTGACTTTGATTGGAAGTAGTCACAAAGTAAAATGCTTGACAATGCAAGTAGAGGGTACAGGAATCAGCTCTTCAGGACATTTTCAGAAAATAACAGTTATAACAAGATTAGAAAACGAAACAAGTGGTGCACACTCATTTTAAAGCATAATGTTCTGTAGAAGGGAAAAGGCATTTTCATGGTGCTTATCTGCCAAATCTTCTTGCCAACAAGTGCAGAAAAATGTATTAAAGTCCAAGTTTGTTCAACTTTTGTTTTCCTTTTCCTTTCAGTGCTTATACCTTCTTTCAAACTGTTTCCAGCACTGGGATAGCTACCCAGTGGCACAAGTAAACATCAGTTTGTGTTTGATCATCTGGTTTTGAATGTAGCTTGGTGTAAGGCAAGCACAATCTTCCAAAAGTTTTACTTGTCATTCCGTGAAGAAGTACTAATATAATTTATTTAAAATTTTCTATTTGGGATAAGAGGACATCTTTCATTCAAAAAGCAAAATATTCAATTGAAGACTTTACAGATTCTCTAAGTCTTTGTGAGGAGCAAGAATAGGAATGGGTAGTAAGGTGGAAGGGAGGCAAAGCATTCTTATCCCCGAGTAAATGACATGACAATTTGTAACAGTGAAAGTGTCTTATGCACCGTTCTTGCCATAAGCACAAGTGAGGACTAATTCAGTGCAAGTGTTTGCAACAAAAACACAAGGTGCTGAATGCTCTGTAAGTGGCTCTTAAGTTTAGTGATGAGATACAACTCTGTTCAGAGTAGTGGGAAGTTAAGGGCTTTTTGTCTTGAGGTTGTTAATGAAGGATATCATCCTCTATCTGTAATAGATATAATACTCCATGCAAAGTATTAAAGTAATGAGCTATGATGCTAGGAAGGTTTCTGCTGTCAGAAATAATTGCCACTAGAATTCAGGCACTCGTGGCTCCTGCAGGCTCTGCCAGTACTTAGTGTTAGCACTCCTGAGCTGCATGCATTATGGGTTCAGTACTTTCTGCGTTACCTGTTGGTTTCTGGTGTATGGATGAAGGTATCATACCTACTAATATAGGAGCATTTTGGAGAAGACAGAAGAGGTTTGGACTAAGTTCAAATAAAATTAAAACTAAACAAAATACACTGTTTTTAATTCAAGGAAATTTAACAGATTCAGCTACATCTAAAAATAAATGGAGAACATGGGGCTCATTGCATTGATTCCTTGGCACTTGTAGTTTTCTCAATATCTGTTCTGGACTGTGCAGAAGGGTCAGGGTATGTATATATATATATATAAAATTGCTTAGAAAATATATAAATTATACTAGGTATCTTAAACAGAGGAGGAGATGAAAAATCTAGACAACAGCATGTCTGACATGCTCTAATATGGGTGAACTAATTTGTTATGCTGCTCAGAAACTCTTTGTTCCAGAATCAAAATAACAGATCAAAGTCGTCAGTTGTTTACTAACAATCTTAGAAGGGCTTTATTCTTTAACAGAATGGGAACTGATGGCTGTGGGTGAGCTGGAGAATACATTCGCGTGTATTCCTGGGGTGCGACATTTTTTCTTTAATGAGTGATCATAAACACCTCTTTCATATGTCATGTCTAAAAATCTGCTCTTATCACAAAGAACCTAGTGTGTGGCTTGGTGATTTCAGCCCTATTCTGTTGGTTTTAAAAACACAATCTGTCCTCTCTTCTTAGGGAGAAAATTGTGGTGCTGGTGGTAGTGATGCCTGTCAGAAACTGTCTGCACTAAGTTATCTTCTTCATGGACTGTAGTGCTGTCCACAGTCCCTCTGACAATATGTGCTGTAGCCCTCTGGGGTATGTGCAGCTCAGATTTGACTGGATGAGAGGTCTGGACAGATGTATCTGTACCGTGTGATGAAGGAGTTCCTCACACTAGCTGTCCTTATCTGGTACATTTGTTGATGTATGGGGTCTGTCTGAGATGGAATCAACATCCCCACAACAACCCTCACAGTGGCAGCCAGCAGGGTGTTGATAACACAGCTTGGGAGGGGGCGGAGCCAGGACAGCTGACCCGGATTGGCTGTTCCGTACCATGTGACATCAGCTCAGCCATAAAAGCCAAGGGCAGGGGAAAGGAGGGGGCATTTGTTGCTGTGTTTGTCTCCAGGAGCAGCTGCTGCACATACTGAAGCTCTGCTTTCCTGGGAAGTGGCCGGACATCACTTACTGAGGGGAAGCAGAGAATGACGTCTTTGTTTTCCTTTTGTTTCTGTGCATGGCCTTGGCCCTTGCTTTAATTAATCTGCTTTTATCTTGACCCATGAGTTTTTCATCTTATTCTCCCCCTTTATTTTGCTGAAGGGGGACTGATAGAGGGGCCTGGTAGTCACCTGGCATCCAGACAGGTTTAACCCGCTACAGTGGATCTCCTAATATAATTAAATTTCCCCCTCTGCTCCGTGCACCAGAGCCCCCAAAGGCTTTCAGTGGGAAGTGCTGTTAAAACACATCTAAAATGTATGGGGTGAATTAAAGAGCAGGTTATCTCGACTGATTGTAAAGAGAGTTGAAACAATTAGCTTGGATATAGATATTTGCAGCATAAATTCTATGAAGACTGGATAAACAAATATTACTCTAGTTGTAGGGGACCATACAACTCGTACCTCATGCCGTGTTTGACATTTGCACCACACTCAGCACCAAAGCCAATAGGCTGCATCTTAAGACCTGCAAGGTGAGGGCTGCTATGGGGATAAAAACTCCATCTAATTCAACACATGTATTGCCAGCACTTACAACTTAACCATATTGAATTATGTGGGATCTGAGCATGACACGAATGGTATAGAATAAAGGGTGGAGATTGTATTGAGTCAGGCTGAGATATCATATGGTAATGGTTTTAAGCTGAAGGAGGCTAATTTTAGATTGGATATTAGGAAGAAATTTTTTCCTGTGAGGGTAGTGAGGCACTGGAACAGGTTGCCCAGGGAAGCTGTGGATGCCCCATCCCTGGAGGTGCTCAAGGCCAGGCTGGATGAGGCTTTGAGCAACCTGGTCTAGTGGGAAGTGTCCCTGTTCAATGGCAGGGGGCTTGGAACTAGATGATCTTTAAGGTCCCTTCCAACCCAAACTATTCTGTGATTCAATAATTAATGGTATTGAGAATAAAATATTGCAGGAATTAGAGTGCTAAACAGGGGGAGTACACAGGAACATTTATTTTAAGCACCATTTTCTTGGCAAATAATGCTTACAGTATAGGTGACTGGACTCAAATGACTATTTGTGGCATTACTTTTGAATGCTTTTGTCAGAAGGATTTTTTTAACCTACTGGCAAACTTTTGCAAAACTCAGTCAGTCTAGAGGGAAAACAGAGTCCTGTGGGTGGCTAGTTTTATTTATATTGAGTAATGTACAAACCATTTGTTTCCTGAATAGAAGATTGTAATGAAAACAAATTAGAAAGTGGCTGGGAGATTTTTATGAGGAAAGAAGTATATGTGAATGGGTTGGTTTTCTGAGCAGGAGTTTTTTTTGTAGTTACTTCATCATAGCTGAATTTCTCTTTAGGGTTTACAGTGTATGTATTTATTTATGAGATACTAGAGTACGATAAATAGAGCATTCTGACATTAAAAAACCACCCCAAAACCTACCCAAAGAAACCTCAGGATTTATATTACATGCCTGCTTTGTATTAACCCTGACCTTGATCATGAAACTCAGAATAACTGGAAATACAAAAGAAATAACGCTGGTGATACGTAGGCAATTTAGGATGGCCAGAGATGACAAGTCTTGTTCTATCTTTTTCAAAATTATCCTCTATGCAATCATTGTAAATGTTCAAGTAGTTCTTCATAAACTCTGCATGATGAAACAGATGTATAGAATAGGAATGTTATCACCAGGGTCAGTGAGTCTAGTCCTCACAACTCTGTAACAGACACTTAGTCTGTAAAGGTCTAGGGAGCTACGCTGCCTCATGGCTGCATGCTTCACAGCAGTCTACAAAAGCTGTACATCCAGAGGGGACCAAAAGCGGTGACCCTGATGTGCTCCCCCTACCTGAGTGTTCTGCAGTGTCAGAGAAATATGAATAATACCACCCATGGTCACAGTTCCTTCCTCATAATTTAAAAGAAGGCCAACCACTTGATTTTTTTTGCAAGAGCTATTAAAAATGTTAAATTTTTATCAAAAATACCCTGTAAAATATTTACAGACTTTTAAAATGAGTTCTTTTTGCTCCCGTTGCAGTGTTCTTGGGATGAATTGTCTGCAACATGGTCCCCACACTCTTCCTCTGCCTTTAGGGGTTAGAACACATCTCAAATGGCCTTTCCCCCCACTTCTTAGGTCTAGCTTATTCAGTCTTATACACTCAGTGTGAGCTTTACTTTTCATTCACTCTGCATATTCCTGGCTGTTGCATCTGTGTCTCTAATGTTTGCTGCATCTGTAGCTCCTATAGCCTCTCTTGTTACTCATTTTTAACACTGTATAACAGATGATGGGTTCTGTGCTCTGCTGTCCAGATACATCTGGCACCTGTGGTCGTGGTGCAGAAAGAGAGCTGTGACGGTGCATACCAGGAGCTGTGGGTGAATATTCTCTACTTGGCATCCCTCGGGAAAGTGCACTCTCTTCTGCTACATAGTGCTTTGTCCTCCCCATCACAGCACGACTCCACATACAGATTTATTCCAAATGCATCACTCGGGATGCAAAGGAACATATCAGGAGTAAAGTAGGTCTAAGCATCTACAGAATCCCATGAACCAGCGCATTTGTGGTGGCTCTGACTTTTGATCCTTACCCTGAAACTGCTGAGGGAGATGCCTTATATGCCTGCAGAAGTGTGCAGGTCAGAAAGCTGTGTCACAGGATGGCCTTTTGTGAAAAGTTATTGCTCTAATAACTGCTTTTTTTCTTTTATTGTCATCTTGGGTTGATTCTTATTTCTTGGGGGAGTGTCAGGGACCAATTCCTGCCTCTCCATGATGTTGTTTATCCATGTTTATGTCTCAAACAATGGGCAAAGCACTGGGACAGAACTTTTCTAAAGAAGAAGCCCACCATGTCTAGGAACAGCTCAGGCAGAGCATGTTGAAAGAAAAGTTCTTTTGTAACCAAACATTAGCGAGCTGTTAAAGATTTGAGTGAGGGGCACATTTGCTGAGGTGGGGCATGTGTCGTTGAAGTCATCTCCCTGGTGGAGAACCAGCTGTTGTGTGGTTTCCCCACTGCACCCCCCACCAAGCCAACCTGGATGCAGGGCTGTTGCGCCCCCCCCCAAACTCAGCCTGGAAGGTGACCTGGAGAAAGGGTGTTTCCCCCTGCCCCGAGGGATGTATAAAAGGTGACCCAAACACGTACTCTCTGTTGACCCATTACCCCCCACCACGGAAGAATTTACCGCCTGAAACGGAGATTTCTGCCTGAAGAGAATCATAGAATCACAGAATGGTTGGGGTTGGACCTTAGGGACACCCTCCACTAGACCAGGTTGGTGCTGGAACGAGTGGTTGGTGATGTTCTCTATGTCTTTGTGTGTCTCTGTCTCTCTATCTTTGTCTTTATGCCCCCCTTTCTTACCTTCCAACTCTTTTCTACTCTGTCTTCCGTCTGATTTTTGCCTTCAAATGATGATTGGGTGTTATTTGGTGCTTGCTTGATGGGTAAGTTATATCTGGTGATAACTGGTAAGTGTGACTTGGTGCTTGACTCTGAGAAGTTGATTTGTGATGTTTTTGCAGTTGTTGAGGTAAATAACGTTGTGTTGTATTGTTCCTTGAGACATTGTCTGACTCCACCCAGACAGTGCTCCTTTTCTGGGAATCGCAAAAATCTGGACCATCCACTGTAGTGGGGCGAGAGAGGGGCTACCTGGTGTTTGGACACAAAGGTGATTTTTTTTTTTTTAATGTTGACTTTTTCAGTGAGCTTGTGTGAATGTGGTGTATTCATTCTGTACTTTACCAGAAGACATGGTGTGGGAAAGGGCCAGAAACATTTTTATTCTTTTAGAAAACACAATACAATAGGAAGGTCAGCAGCAGAAGAATTTGTTCCCTCCATTAGACTTATTTCATGGTATCTGCATGGTCACTTCTGGAGACAGTATTAGCTGGTGGATATTCTGTGCATTTTAATATCAGGCTGTGTGTTTTGCTATGTAGAATTTGTAGAAATCATAAAACCTAATGATGATAAATAAAAAAAACCCAACTGCTAACAACCTCATTTCATACCAAGCCAACTGAATGAACAAATGTGCATAGAATAAACTGGCAGGATTAATGCCTAGAAATGCACTGGCATTCAGAACAAAGCAAAATACAATTCAAACACAGGAGATTGCTGAAGCTCTTGGAACTTACTTTAAGAATACAAAGCCAAGAAAATTTATAGCGAAAAGGTAAAAAGCAGGTTAAAACCACCAGATATTTCTGAAGAAGAGCACACCACCGCTGCGGTAGTATTAAATACTAAATTTGTTAATCTGAGAATCTATATTTTCTTTGTATGCACAGGGCAGTGACTCATTGAATGGTGAGCAGATGCACTCCTCTTTCCTTTGTTGCAGTTAGCTTTCTTTTTTATATATTCATGCACTGTCACCATTATTTTTAGCTTTTTATGTGTCAAGAATGGCTGGTAGTCAGTGAAGAATATTCCTACAAACTCTGTGGGATCTTGTACCTTTTACAGACTGGAGGTACAGCAGACAGTGTGATCTTGGAAACCTCTTCCAGGGTTAGGAGTAGAGATTGCAATCCTGACGGTCACTGGGAACTGGGAGCTGCCTGTCATGTAAGCGAGGTGTGCTTGGGTACCTCTGGCTAAGGATGCTGGCTTCCATCAGGCTCCCAGTGTCTCTGTGGCATGGCACTGGGAGGACTGCAGAGGAGCTGCCTTTGGCAAAGGCAGAAAACAGCAAACCGGGTGATCACTGGCATTTTGCCTCTCCAAGAGGCAGGGATGTAATAATCCACAGGATCTTTGTAAGAGTATAAAATGATCGCCTTTTAGCATGCGCGTGAGGCAATGTTTCCTGCTGAAGCCCTGCACCTATTCCACGTATGTGATTGCATTCATTTCTGGGAATTTATGCATTTCCATTGCTGCCAGTTCCATAATACGGAAAGAGGCCTCTGCACTTCCCCTGACTGATTGAAAGAGAGCTCAGCAGCATCAGAATTTTAAAGATCAGTAGCAAGGTGAGAAGAGATTAAAGACAAAATCATGACTGGTGATAAATGACTGAAATACGTGAGATGATAGAATTAGTAATGAGATAGAGCAGGACTAGGCTGTTTGGTTTTTGGGGTTGTCTGCTGACTCCCCTTTGGGAACTAGTTAGCTGCAGACACAGAGCAGGGACAATGCATCCTGTTGTTTCGGAGAACAGGAATAAGGCTTGAGGTGGCCCTGTCCTTGTTCTCGGCTTTGATGTCCAGATCACAGGCATTAAGGGGTTGCTACAGCCTATAAGTTGATGCTGGCCAGAGGTCTTGGCCTTATTTGTGTCTCTTAAAAACTGTTTCCGTGGAGTATTAAGAAATAACATTACTTTTATGTGGTTAGCTATTTGGAGGCACTTCTATACGTGCAAATAAAATCTGTTATCAGTTCTCTGTGCACTTCACGGGGTCTTGCCAAAGGATGTTGCCCTTCATGTTCTGCAATAGGGCTGGTCCTTGGCAATGTTGTTGACGTCCCTGGCCTGTGTGTTATTGCTGTGTTGAATTATCATGGGAAATCAACCTGAAGGGCATATAGTAGCATGAATCTGAAGTAAAGCCCAGTTTGTTTTCTGATTTTATCCTCCTCTCTAATCATTCCTGTTTGTTTGGGGTTTTTTGTTTGCTTTTTTGTTTGTTGTTGGTTTTTTTTTTTTTTTTTATTTTCCCCAAGTCCAGCCCTGTGAGCTCCAATTCTCATCAGGAGAACTGGGGCAGAGACAGACTTCAGAGTCATCTGAGGGAGGACTGGAACTAGGTTTTTTTATTGATTAGATATGGTTCAGATAAGAAATGACTCTTCAGCATGGATTATTTGTGTCTGGGAGGAGGTTAGCAATGACTACAGAGCAATGCATTAAGAAGACTGTTTGCCATCCCTGTTCAGAAGAGCTTGGATGACTGACTACATAGTTTGGTTCCAGTTACATAAATGAATGAAAAACTTTTCTATGGCTGTCAGCTCACACACAGACTTTTCAACATTATTCTGCTACAAAGAAAAAGAAAGCAGCAACGTTTTGGGTGGGGTTTTTTGTTTGTTGTTTTGTTGTGTTTGTCGCCTCATTTCAGAGCAGAATTTTTTAGCATCTCCTCTTACTTGGATATACAGCATCATCTCTCATTGGGATGCCTAATCGTAGTATACCTGACCAGATATTCAGATTCAGTATTTTGGTCTCATTGGCACACCCTAATAAATGTGGAAGCTGAAATGTTCCTAAGAGAGGTATTTCTCAAACACCTAAAGAACTGGTCTTATTATAGTGGGATTTATTTACTGCTAGTTCTGCAACTTCTTATGTGAGATTTAATGATTTCTTCAGGTTTTTTTGTCCTTCATTTTCTATTTGTGAAATTAGCATGGCTAATTTGTCTGCTAGAAGGTGGATGAGCAAATACCAGTGGTGCTGCTGGTAATCTTCTGGCATGAACTGAGCTCCAAATTATGATGCTAAACAGGTTTTCCTTGCTTTTTTCCTACCTTGTATTTTTAAATTGTGAGATCTTCCATGATTCTCTCTTACTATATAAATACTTAATATAGTGGATCTCCAGCTTGATTGAGATCCCTGGAGATTATTCTAATACAGATAACAGGACATTAATATATTGCAAGGGAATGAGAGGAAGATTTGAAAGCCTTTCTCTCCATGTTTGTTTATGTGATCTATCTATCAAACTTTTCCATGCACATAGCTAAAACCTGACATACCCACACCTAAAGTTCTGCCCTTGCTGAGTCTGCCACTTTCGCATTGCAATCAGTCAGGGTTTTGTCACTGACTCCTGGCACAGCTGGAGCAAGGTCTGTCTGGGCATGGGGACAGGAGCATGTGACACTGGAGTGTGTCCAGAGCCACTGCTGCCTCTGTAACATCAAAAGTTGACACAAGTCTTTAAAGTGTATTTACAAAACTTTCCTCAAATGTTTATCTTCCTTCTCCCATCCATGCCTTCCATTTAGTTTTAAAAGCTGGAGATGTTGAATTAGTGACATACAAATCTTTTACTTTTTTCCCTGTTGTCCCTTTTTCCTACTTCTTGCTAGTGGAAGCAAACAACTGAAGGGTTTCCTTTTTGTTTATTCTATTTTTCCTTCTCAGTGGCATTTTAAGATTTCAACCTCTCAAAAGCTGTACTGTCAAAGAGGACTATAGAAAAGTAATAACAAAGCAAGGAAAGAAAGTCTAAATGCTATTTAATCTGTTGCATTCAGTTGCAAATAGCAGTGCAAGAAAAATGTGGGAAGGGGGGAGGGATAAAAACCCACGAAATTCTGTTGAAGCACATTTTGTTAGTTTTTGGTGGCAAGCTGGGCAGGAAATTTTATCTTTTGAGGATGATTGGGGAATTTTTAACGTAATACTCGTCTCCTCCCCTCTCCCGTTATAATTTGGGACTGCATATTGTGTTTTAGCCTTTTCAGAGGCTCAACGAAAGAGAGGAGAGAGCTCCAAAAGCCTCTCTTCTGTTCTTGCTTAGCATATAGGAATTGCTGGTCTGCTTGGAAAAGCTCTCTCTTCTGTTAAACTAGTGAATCTTGTGGGCAGGGGAGATGGTATATGAAGTTATAACTCATGGGGAGCAACAGGTTTTTATAGAGAGAACTTCAGTGTTTACTTGCTCTGTTGCATGGGGTAATGGTCTCTGACAGCAATTTGCCATTAGCAGTAACCATTTACACATATCCACTACCGCAGACAGCAAAAATATAAACAGCAATGCCAGCAGGTTTCTGGGCACTCAGTCTTCCTGACCTTGTTCATTAAGTATGGCATATTTTCTCACAATGGGTCAATTACTGCTGTTAACAAATGGTTTATTACCACATTAACCTGCAATAATAGAGGGTCTTGTCTGTGAGCTGCTGGAGATAAGCAATTTCTCAAGCTTTATAGATTTCAGTAATCACTTTATGTAATGACATGTGCAATTTTCTGTATTGAAAAAATGGGGAGGATTTTCAGAGACTTGATTGTGAGAAGAATCTGGCAGTACTTTTGCCAGGCCCGTACATGTGGCATTCTTCTTTATGCAAAGCTGTCTGTTGCTCAGAAGGCTCACAACCATCTGAAAATTTTGGAGAAAAATCTGTTGTTACTGGGACAATGAAAAAGGCTGATCTGAGAGCTTTAGGAACTGATATCTGGAACAAGTTGCCCAGAGAAACTGTGGATGCCCCATCCCTGGAGGTGTTCAAGGTCCGGCTGGATGAGGCTTTGAGCAACCTGGTCTAGTGGGAGGTGTCCCTGTCCATGGCAGGGGGGTTGGAACTAGAAGATCTTTAAGGTCCTTTCCAACCCAAACCATTCTATGATTCTATTATAAGATTCATGTTGAGAAGTTTTATCTCAGTCTAGATGGGATTTGGAGAGTAGGCTATATTTGATGTCCTATTTTATACTTAATAATATTTGGTGTTTGAAAATGATTCAGGATTCCTGGGCAACTGCCAAGGTGCAGTGCTCACTGAAGAAAATCAAGGTACTAAAACAGGGAGAAGACAAAGAAGCACTTGACCAAATACCACCCAGTACCCCAGAACCTATTGTTGATATATCTAATCAAACCACATCTTCATTTTCCCTCTTAATAGACCTGTTAGTTCTGAAGTGGATGACAAGGACAATGTCTGTGAGGATGAGGGCCTGCTGTATGCTTCATGGTGTGGAGAATAAGGAGAACAAACAAAGAGAATTCAAAGCTCCTCAGAATGCTGAAGTGACGGACAAGGTGAGGCAAGAAGAATCCCTGCCCAAAAAATATACTTGCTTTAAACACTACTTCCATTGATGTGCACTTGCATACTTGATGAGAGCCTTACGACAGATGCATGCTGCTCTGCATGCACCCAGGTGCATGTGGACATTAGTACATATGCAAGAACAGAGAGAAGTTCTTACAGAAGAGGAGTGAAGAATGAAATCTGGGTTTTCCATTGCCCTATCCCATCACCCAGCCACAAATTTGCTTAGTGGGAAAAGTCAAGCTCAGCACTTCATGATGCAATGAGAATAGGGACTGTGAGCATGGCACAGGGTGTGAAAATTAATACTCAAAGACAGCTAAAGCCTCATGGTTGCTTTTGCAGAGGTAGTGAGCAATGTGTATGTAACCTCCTTCTCAGCAGTACAGAAAGAAAATTCAAATCCGTTCCCATCTAATTGGTGAAGTAAGTAGCAGCAGTGTAATAGGAGGAGGTGATCTGTGGGGTTCATTTAAAAAATATTTCCCTTTGCTCTGAAGGATTTTTTGAGTCTGTTGAAAAGAGAATATATTATACAGATAGTTTAGAAAGTAGCATTCTCATGAATATTAAATCATTTCCTAGATAAAGATGCTGAACAGTCTTTGTGAGGCCAAGGGCGGTAGTCTGTGATGTCCTCCATCAGACTGCACTGTCTAATGTGGGTTGTTTGAGTGCTGTGGCAAGGTTTTTGTCTGCTGTTTGCACTTGGAGAAGGGAAGAAGTCCCCATATTTTACCCCCACTTTGCAGATTTATGTATTCCTGACAGAGAAAATATTGTAGGCTGGGAATTTCAAGAGTTCCCAAATGACTTCTGATAACAAGCTCAAGGATTTGGCTTCCTTAATCATACATGTGCTTTTGAAACCTCCAGACATATCCCTATGCCATAGGTTTCCGTAGATAACAGTGTTTTCATTAATATTTCCTGAGTGGAGTATTTTGCATCTGCCTCTTCATGTTGCTCTAGTTGGTGCTTAGCAACTGTTCCTCCCTAGCCTAGACCACTTGCCTTGTTAAACTTAATCTCAATGAAATAAAGATGTTACCTCATTAATACTAAGCCTGACCTTCCTGCTAATTACCATCCTTAGCAAAGGGTTAAGTGTCATGATATTTTACCTTTATAGATGGCTATAGTTTTTCTTGTTGGACTCATTAGCACTAACTGCCTTTGATAATGCCTTTCAATTAATGATTCTGCACCCTCCAATTATGTTGGAAAGGATCTTGATCAGGAAAAATTGGTGTGTGATGGGAGTTGCAGAATTGGTAACCACCAAATACTCAGCATAGCTTATTTCCCAGTAAAGAGTATTTGTATTAACTTTCAGTCTAATTAAATTAATTGTCCAACTAGGTAAGAATTTTACAGAGTTTAGTGACATTATTAAGCAGTGCTTCTGCTGTAGGTAATAGATGTGGAATATGAAAACACATGGATGCTTTTTTGAGTCTTATGTCACAGCTGCCACTGGTGCTGTGTGAAATTTCTTAGAAGACGAGATGACAATGGAAAATAATTTAGCTTTTGAAAGAAAATTCAAGGACTTCAGGAGTTTGATTTTTGCACATTTCTGGACTTTGAATATTCTGCCACCGACACACAGTTCTAAGCACCCTCACTACAGGGAAGTTGTGGGAGGTATTATCTCAGAAGGAATTTAGTCTAATGTAGCTGTTGACTGTGTGGTCTTTTTGTTAAGCTGGATGCCATGTTATCTGACAAATTGATTATCAAGCTAGCTTCTTTGTGATCAACACACAGAAATGGAGCATTATCCTGTCTTACTTCCCTCTCTCTGATCACG
>VZTO01026631.1:0-26375 GCA_013400615.1 Syrrhaptes paradoxus
CAGATGCAACACTCTACACTTGCAGATCGGGCTGCTTTACTAGGCTGCAGCGTCACTCCTGATGTAATGGGTGTTTCCTCATTGGTCTGCAGAGTGGTGAAGTGATTCTGCAAGGGCACCTCAGACTTTGAGGGAAGTCTCTTCCTCCTGCTCTTCCTTGCCCTTGCAAGCTTCCATTCTTCTTCACCATTGTTCCCCTTCCCTTTTGTGTCTGCTGGTGGGGATGGTTTTGACTGTGTGGCTGTGGACAGCAGCAGACTGCACCATGGAACCAGCTATGTAGCTCCTTCTCAGCTTCCCTGATGCACCACAGCCTTCTCACTGCGTCCTGCAGCTCAGCCACCTGCTGCTGGAGCTCCTCTACCTGGGCACATCTTTGGCAGACAGGTCCGGTGCCTGGCCCTACCCCAGGAGAAAGGTCTAGGCACGTCTTACAGTCTTAAGTCTGCACTGCAGCCTCTCCCCTCATCAGTTCCATTTGGGTGGAGGCATCGGCCACCGCTGGGGCAGATGCTGTAGACCACCCAGCTGGAGCTGCAGCCTTGGCTCTCAGACGGGTGCCCACCATTCTGCCTTGAGGGTCACATAGGAACTCTGCCCTTTGCCTGTTCAGATGGTCACAGAGGGCACCTAATTGCTGGATTTCAGGTCTCCCCTGCCTTCCAAGAGGTGCCCTTCCTTGAGCCCTTCCTTGTGCCCTTCCATGCGAACTGCCATACAAACTGCTGTGTCACGTCTTGACTGACACACCACACCCTGCTTGCCCACCCTGGTCAAAGGTGGGTCTCTGCACTGCCTAGGACTGCCTGTTGAGGGGATAGTGGGTGGCTGCCCTCACACGAGCTGCTGGCTCCTGCTGGGTCTGTGTGCTCCCCTGGGGTTTCCCTGAAATTTTCCTGGCTGAGGAAACCTCCCCGTACGACGCCATTTGCTGCATGCTGTATTGGAGCTGTTCACTTCAGTGGCTTGAGTGAATTGAGTAGCTGCTTCCTTCTCCTGCCCTGGAATCACCAAATCTACCCTCTTCTTTTGCTTCTGTTTGATTTTTCTCACCACTCTTGTTCCTTCAGGTGCCTTTTGGTATCTCTCTCTAAGGTGCCTCTCTTGTGCACTGAAGCAGTTTCAGGGGTGGCCAACATTCTTAAACAGCAATATGTGCTGAATGGCTTCTTTTTGTGTTTGTGTTTTTTTTTTTCATTGCTCTTCCTCAAGATCATTAGGAGTGAGCTTGAGATGAGCTGCCCTCGATTCGTAGTGGCAGCTCATACAAACAAAGCCCTGCTTCCTCCATCACGTGGCCTGTCTTTTCATACCCCCTCCCTTCGATCCTTTCAGCAGCTTTTCACTTTATCATGGCTTATTGTTGTTGTTGTGTTATTATAACAATTATTATTATTACTATTGTTATACAAGCAGAGATCGACATTTCAGGATTTTATGTTCTGGAAGAGACAAGGAGGGGACAGGTATGAAGTCATGAAGGGTATAAAAAAGCAAACTGGAGAAAGATAAGCTTTCAGAATAAAAGGGCATAGCAAAAAATTTCTCTCCATTAAATTAAAAGTAACCAAAGACCCTCCAGCCTTGGCAGTTTCTGAATATTCTGCTTACTCATGCAGTAGTCAGAGTTCTCTTGCTTCTTCCAGTTGCTGCTCCAAAATAATCCTCCACCCCACCCTCTGCACCTTTGTTAGGGGTATCTTAGGCAATATTCTGTGCTGAAACAGTTATACTTTGCTTTTACTTTTTCCTCTGCTACCTATTTTATCTTCAACTTTGTCTCCAAAACACTGTTCATCTAAGAGTTTGCCTACCCCTAACAGTCTACTAGCCCTGCTTCAAAGTACGATAGGATCCCTTGGTTATTTGTTTGCATTTTTCTGTGGTAGCCTATTATGATGTTCCTACTCTTCAGTGACTATGTGCTTGAAGACGGTATAAGAAGGACTGTGTGGTGGTTTTACCCTGTTTGGGAGCCAATTCCACACAGCCACTTGCTCCCCCTCCTCCCTCCCAGGGATGGGGGAGAGAATTAAAGGGGTAAAGGGAAAAAAGACTCATGGGTTGAGATAAGAAAAATTTAGTAACTAAACTACGATAATACTGAAAATAATAACAATGATAATAATAGTTATATATACAAATATACAAATGAGTGATACACAGTGATACCACTTCCAGCTAATGATGCTGGAGCAGGGAGAGTCCCGAAACTGCCCAGAATGAGCCCGAATGTCCCAGACTGATAGCTGACCAAGGGAGGGAGACAACCGTGGGAAAGGAACCACCCGGAGAGAACCGACCCAGAAAGAGAGCTGATCCAGAGCAAGAGAGCGAGCTTACAGATAGATCCTTTACCTATATTCTGGGCATGATGTGCATGATATGGAATAGATTATTGTCCACTTTGGGTCTCAATCCTAAACATAAGATTGAATCCAAGACTAGTAATTGGGCTGTGCTCCCTCCCAGCTTCTCCTGTGCCTGCAGACACTGGCACAGCAGAGAAGCTGAAAAGTCCTTGACTGTCCTGACAACAACTGTAAACATCACTGTTATCAGCCTTCCTCTCTGCACAAATCCAAAACACAGCCTCTTACTAGCTACTGTGAAGAAAGTTAACCCTGTCCCAGCTGAAACCAGGACAGGCTGACACTGTAAAGCTTCCTTTAATATAGTAAGACTTAACCTTCTTTAGAAAAAAGCATCTGAAACCTGTTTGGATAGTAATAATAAAACCTGTTTGGATAGTAATAGTGTGACATGCAAATATGATATTCCAAATACCAGAAGGAAAAACTGTCCAGAGATCAGACTAGCGAGGATGCAATTGCTCTCAGCTCAGGCTTGAAGTACTGAGGGTGAATACCTGAAAAGTGTCAGGATATACAGAAAGATGTTGGGAAGCTTTCAGACAGCATGAACTATGTGAGGAAAGGCCCATACAAATTGTATGCAATTGTAGTGAAGTTCTGCTTCTTCACAGAGGGGAACCTGACACAAAGAAAGCAAAGAACTTAAAATCCAGTCATATTATTAAAAAAAAATGATCTGACTAACGTTTAATGATTATTTTTAACATCTTCAGGTGTACTTATCTAGGTAAACAAGTATCTCTTCTTATATCTCAGGACAGAATTCAGGTTTTCATTTAAAGAATTATGAAAAAACTTTCTCTGTGCAGAGCTGTAACTACCTGTCCATTTTTTTTCCTACACCTTCCACTGAAGCATGCAGTAATGTCTGCTGCCAGGGACGTGCGACTGAACTTACTCATTTAGGCAGTTGTTACATTCCTAGAAAGAAGAAGAGATAAAGACAGCAGAGACTAAAATATTGGAGCAAGTATTTTTTTTTTAACTGATTTCAGACATTATGAGAGCTCATGGAGATATGTGAGGATAAAGGTTATGTGACCAGGTTGCCTTGTACCTGTGAAAAGATATGTAACAGCCTTGTACATCAGTTGGATTCAGAGCAGTGGGACTTGGCAATACCAGAAATCTGTGGAACTGCAGAAATGAAAGCTAGACAGACTGAAGGCTTGTGTGAGAGGCTGAATGGGGACAAGGACAGTTATGGGTAGTGCCCGGAAATTTAAGGGGACCTAACAGAAGATTTTCAGGTGAAATGATGTGAGAAGAGGAAAAGAATTAAATGCCAAGTATGATTATGAGATTATGAAGGGAAATGGATGAGTTGCCTGAAGATGTTTGCTTTTCCAAAGAGAGACAAAAGAGTCTATCAGATTTAGTTGCCAAGAGCAGGGACACAGGCAAGCACTTTCTTGGTCAAAAGATGCAAGGAATAAAAAGAACTGTCAAAAGCTACATATTACTGTGTTTCGCTAGGCTAAAACTAGCAGGTAAGGAAGTGGAGTGTGAGCTCTTGTTCATTGTCCTCTGAAGGAACTTCATTAATTTTCAAAGTAACAAGCTATTCGTGTGTTTACAATCTAATTGGCAACCCTGAGCACTCGCCAAAGGTTGTTAAGAATTTAACCGTATTGTTTTCTTCTTACACAGGAACAACAAAAATACTCTAAAGGCTTAATTTTTCCCATAGTGACATTTGTCAACTTTGCCATCTTCAGTAGATTTGCTCAGTTATGACTGGGACTTAATAAAAATTTCTACGGTTATTCCACAAAAATAAACTATTCCCATGTCTCTCTTTACTGTGCCCCATCTCTGCAGCATGAGCAGAGAATGAATGTTCTTGTTCTAACATTTCAGGTTTCAGGAACTGTTTAAATGAAGACAGAAACTTTTTGAGCAAGTAGAAATAAGAAGTGAATAGTAAAACATGGCACCTTGTGGTGTAAAGTATTTTTCCCTGTTTATTAGGCAAGAGTGGAACCCATGCACAAAAAGTAGTAATAGGAGAGGTAAGGGAAGTGAAAATAACTGATTTGCCTTTCTTAAGTACTCTTCATTCGCAGGAAGTAAAGTACAAAGTTATGACAGAAGACAACCCAAGATACTTTTAAAGGATTTTCAAATATTTAGAGAAAGGGAATGAGATGTACGTATGAATTCATCTCTGGAATGAGATGTAGCCTACTGTCAAGAACTTTCCATTCGTTGTTCATTGTACACCCACAACCATGTTCAGAACACTTTTGAATTTCTCCAAGGAGGGAGGCTCTAGAACCCCTCTGCGTAACCCACTCCAGTGCTCAGTCACTTTCATGGTAAAAAGCATTTCCATGCATTCAAAGGGAGCTTCCTGTGTTTCAGTTTGTGTCCATTGCCTCTGGGCCTGTCACTGGGCACCACTGGAAAAAGCCCGTCTCTGTCTTCTCTGCATCCTCCCTTCAAGTATTTGTGCACATTGAGGAGATCCCTGCAAGCCTTCTTTTCTCCAGACTGAACAGTCCCAGCTCTCTCAGCCTCTCCCCATATGAGGGATGCTCAGTCCCTTAATTGTCTCCGTGTCCCTTTGCTGGATTCTCTCCAATATGTCCATGTCTCTTTTGTATTGGGCAGCCCAGAACTGGACACAGGACTCCAAGCTTGGCCTCACCATTGCTGAGTAGAAGGGAAAGATCACCACCGTTGATCTGCTAGCAGCATTCCTTCTAATGCAGCCCAGGATGTCATTGGCCTTCTTTGCAGCCAGGGCACATTGCTGACTCCTCTTCAACTTGTTGTCCACCAGGATCCCCCAGGACGCCTTCTGCAAAGCTGCTTTCCAGGTGGTCAGCCCCCAGAGTATAGTGGTTCACAAGATTATTTCTCCCCAGGTGCAGGAGTCCGCACTTCCCGTTGTTGAATTTCCTATGGTTCCTGTCAGCCCATTTCTCCAACCTGTTGAGGTCCCTCTGGATGGCAGCACAACCCACTGGTTGTGGACAGTTCCGTTGGGGCCCATGGGATTATGTNGCTTTCCTAACCATGTCTCAGACGGTGCCTCTATGTTCCTCCCAGGTTATCTGTCCCTGCTTCTACCTTGTGTATCCTTCCTTTTTATGTTTGAGTTTGTCTGGGAGTCCCTTGTTCAAACATACAGGCCTCTTGGCATTTTTGCCTGAATTCCTGCTTGTTGGTGTGGACGGCTTTTGTACCTGGAGGAGGTAATCCCTGCACATTACCAGCACTACTGCCTGGAACCACCACCTCAAGGTCACTGTTAAGTGTGTGTGTGCGTGTAAGCTTCAGATACAGTTTTTGTGTCTGTTCTTAATAGTTTGCTAAGTTTCTGTCTTTTGGTGAATAGGCCAGCCCAGCACACTACCCAGATGGAGCTGTTAGCTCTCTTGATGCCATTATGGTATTAAGTGCTTACAGTCTGTGTCAGTAGTATTAATTACATAATATTATAATATAATATTATAATTATCATAATAGTATAATATTATCATATAATATAATATTAATTAATGTGGGAAAATGTCAACTCCCCTTTATGTGCAGAGCAAGGATCCAAACATCATACATAAAAGAGGACTTTGGACACATGAATCTAAACCAGAAACAAGCAGGAACTTGTGCCTACCAATTTTACAAATCTTTTGATTGGCTCTTCTAAAAGTCTGAAGGTCAGTTCAAGACTTCAAGACTTGTGTAACTGCCATTACTTTTCACTAACCTGAAACTCATTAAATCAGTAGGAAGAAAACAAAATATTATCTTGAAGATAATATGATTAATGATTCCAAACACTGTTCACTGAATTAAAATTAGATTACATTGAGAAACAATCCAAGCTACTATTTGGGGCAGTTTGCTTTTCTTTTTTTTTTTTTTCCTTTTAGACGCACCACTCACATGTTCTGAAGGCAACAGAAGTACAGAACATCTGTTTAATAGCAGGCCCTTTCCTGAAGTAGTCAGTTCTTTTGAAAAAATGTCCTCAGAGAAGGAAGGGAGATGGATGGTTGTCAAAGCCACTTGCACGTGAAACTTTCTGGAGAATGAAAATCCACTTCTACCAAAAACATCCATGAAGTTATACATACACACACATGCACTCTCTCTCTCTCTCTCCAAGTTATTGCAAAAGCTCAAAGAAATTTCTTCTTAGGAAGAGATTTTAAAGCAAAAATGTCAGGATAATTGGAAGAGGATCTTTCAGCCTGCCAGCTGTCTGTCCAGAAAGCTCTTCTCAAGTTTTGCTTTCTCTCTGCAAGCAAAACGTCATGTTGCCAAGAAAACTCCAGGCAGGCAGCTAGGGAACCCTCATTTTCCTAATGGAAGTAACATTTTCAGCAACAATTAAATTTTCCAGAAAAAGAAAAGTTGCCACCTACCTCCGTTGGTTTTACACAATAAATTTCCTTGATATGAGGAATGAAGCAGAGACATTTGGCAAATGATCAAAAACTGCAGAATAGTGTTTTCTTCCTTCATAATTGTGAAAAAAAGAAAGGATTGTTGTCAACAGCAAGATACAATTATTCTGAAAGGCACAACTCAAATGGGCTCTAAACTGCTCAGGCAAGTGGGAACCAGTTAATAATGTAAATGAAACAGAGATGTAAGAGTATAAACAATAAAAAGCTTTCCCTCATCCTCACTCTTTTTTATTTCTTACAATTGCTTGCCTTTCAAACAAGATTGCACAACTACTTCACCTGCTGATGACAACATTTCAACAAGAATGGAACACAGAAGCAATTAACTAAAACTGTATTTACAATTTAAGACACAAATGAAGAACACTGTATTCAAATGATAGCGTGAGGAGAATAGGACAACTGGTCTGTTAACATTTGATCAAGACAGATTCTGCTACATTTTAATGTTGTGAAAAGGTTAACTTCCTTTTGATGGGACATAAAGCACACACAGGGAGAGGTGCAAACCTGAATACACAGTTATACTGCCAGGGAAGAACCCACTTTCTTTTGACTCCTCTCCTTCCCACCCCCAATAGTTATTCTTCCCACCCTTCTCATTTCTTCTCCATCCACATTTTTTCCCCTACCTGGAAGGAATGCTCAAAGTCAATTAGCAACATTTGACCCGTATTTTCCTTAAAACTTATCCATTCTGATGTACTATCAATTTTCATCAACAGCTTATCTTTTGCCAATGGTACAACAACCTGAGCTGGCACTGTGCATAGTACAGTGCACAGCAAGATCTGCACCAGAACAATGACGATAAATGATACTCTACTCAGATGTGCGGTACGCAGAAGCAGGTTACAACTACTGGAATTAGAAATATTGGGAAACATAAGAAACAAATCACTGGAATGGTTTCACTGAGAGTTACACTGTGTGTAGGTCTTGACTGCGTGCTGCAGGATTCTAGAATGTCCCTATTATCCAGGTATGTCCATCACAAATGGTAATCAGCTGACGGTGGTGGGGATTCCTAGGATAAAGCAGTTTCCTGTATTAAAAATAGTCTTTTCAGTGATGTGTACCTAATAAGCAGATACTACTTAAGGCAAATCCTAAGCCAGTAAAAATGCTCTGTAATAAAAATAGCTATGAAAAAATACAAGACAGGTTGTCCTTAATCTACCTCTCCAAAACAGAGTTCAGATTTTGATACATGTGTTTGTCTCTCTTTTAAGGATAAAACTTATGAAACACTGCCCAGGGAGCTCTTCTGCTACTTCAAGTGAAATAGATATCTAGATTTCTCAGAAAAATTTCATGCTAAAGTGATGTGAATACTAATACTAAGGTGATTCGAAATGTGAAAGCATTTGTGAGTGGAGTAAGTACACACTTCCTGTCAGAAGTGTATAATAAAGTTACTTTCTCAGTGTTAATAAATGAGGAAATGCAAAGCTCAGGGTTTTATATCTTAAAAAAAAACCACCCAAAATACCCTACCTCTGCTGCCACAGAAGTGCTAGAGGAGAGTTTTCCTGTGTGTGCATTATGATTACTAAAAATGTTTATAACAAAACATTGCTTTCAAAGTTTCTATCATGTGTACAAGTGTCCAGTTCTATGGTGATTTGTCACTTTTATTAATTTTGCTCTTTTCCCATGGGGTTTATACATGGAGTCATGCTACATCTGTGTCTATAATGACAGCTGAAATCACAGGGCCTGATTCAAAGCAATCTGGGCAGTTGGGACTAGATGATCATTGTAGGTCCCTTCCAACTGAACTGTTCTATTTTATTCTATTTATTCTATTATTTATTTTATTCTATTCTGTTGAAACAAAATATTATGAGATCAAACCTCTAAGGAAGACTGAAAAAGGCCTGCCTTTTGTCAACTACTTATCAAATAAAAAATGTGTGAAAATTCTTGCACAAATCAAACCTAATTAAAGATGTAAAGCAGTCCAAACACAGCTTAAATACAGCTCCCAGATTCTGTATTTTGTGGGCTATCAGTTGCAACACTTGTACATGGTGGGAGAATCTTTTTCTTTATAGCACACAGTGGTGGATTTAAGAAATTTTGAACACATTGAAAATGCTACTTTCTAACGTTTCACAAGTTTCTCCTATTTTCTACAAAGCCAATGTCCTTGACTGTATTATTTGCTCAGACCAGCGACATATGCCTGCAAGCCTAAAAATCTACCTAAATCAACAAGTCTAGGTAAGGAAAGAACGTGAAAGAAGACAAGAATATGGTGACCCCCAGTGATGCAGAGCACAGCCAAGTGCCGTTCTCAGTAGACCATGAACATCTCTGGCATGTGACATTCAGTCATATTCCATGCAGAGACCTATGATAGGCAGCTGAATCCCATCCCCAGACAATAAAAGCAGGGGAACCTAAGGAGCAATTTGGCTCACTCTAAAGCAAAGACCTAAGGAGCAATTCAGTTGCCCATACATTTGAGAGGCTCCTGGTACCCATACCCTCTGCCATCCAGATGGCGTTCCAGTAGGTGCTGGATCTTCTACTGTTCCTACGTCGTATCTGCTAGCCCTGAGTAGATGCCTTGGCTACACCAGGATGTCTCAGACAGCCTTAGATGCTTACATGTGCAAAACCAAATGGAGCTGAGAGCTGACAGCTCTAAGTAGCCTCACATCTGGAGGCACTGATCCTCAACAGGGACTTCACCTACCCTAATATCTGCTGGAGGGGCAACACAGCAGGGCATAAGGAATCCAGGAAGTTCCTGGAAAGCATCAGTGACTTCCTCCTGACCCACACAATAGAGGAGGTGATGAGGAGAGACACCCTGCTGGACCTCATACTCACAAAGAAGGAAGGGCTCATTGATGACATGAAGGTTGAAGGCAGCCTTGGGCTGCAGTGACCATGAGATGGTGGAGTTTAAGATCCCAAGAGGAGTGAGCAGGGCAAAAAGCAAGGTCACAACACTGGACTTCACGTGAGCAGATGTGACCTCTTTGGGGATCTGCTTGGAGCAGTCCCATGGGATAAGGCCCTGGAAGGAAACGTGGGCCCAGAAAGACTTCTGTGGTTCAATGGCCCACAAAGGGACAGAAGGTCTCAAGTACAGTGGTAGTTTTGATATCTGGGCAACAGTCCTGATAGGGATTGGCCTGAGATCCAGGAGCTAGTCTGAACACAAGGCTGCATATCAGGCTATGAAAATTAGATGCTTTCATTCTCTGTAGTCTGCAACTGAACTGGGTCCACTGAACTGAGGAATGCTTCAAAGTGTCTTCCTTAATGTGTCAGTGTTCTCAGCTGCCTCTATCTTCTGGTTTTCAAGAGTGATCTGGTAGTGAAAGGCCTTCATTACTCTCATAGCCAGGCTTGATGTTTTTTCCGCAGGCAAAGAGTTATAATCTGGGGGAGAAGCAGAAGAGGGGTGGTGGGCTCTGCCTTTGCTCTAATCACTTTCACATTGTTTGTCCAAACATGATCCTAGAAGAAGGCAGTGGCACAGAAGGACCTTGTCATCTTGCATGTAAAAATTGCAAATTTGAATATCAGAATAATGTTCCAGCTACAATGTGGATCATTTCATATTTACTGTGCATGAGCAGTTGGATGCGGATTTCTGTCTAAGTCATTGGAGACTGTGTTTCCCATAGAGCAGAATTGTGCTTGAATTTATTCTGGTTATTTTATAAAGTATTTCATAATGCAAATTATGGGAAACTAAAAGAAGAACTGACCTAACTTATTAACTCATCATAATGAATATTCAATTATAGTTAATTATTAAGCTTATCTCTTTGCAATCTATCCTTCCTCTCTTTTATTCCAGTCCCCTCTGCTGTCCCTATGATGCATCAGGTGAGTCGTACTACCAGTAGCATCACACTGTCATGGCCTCAGCCAGACCAGCCCAATGGGATCATCCTGGATTACCAGCTATGCTACTTTGACAAGGTGAGCAAAAAGTGATGCATTGCTATTATATGTTGTATAGCTATTATGCAAAAGAGAACAGGTAAATCTTCTGTGTGGGAGATGTACCCCTGGATCAGGATGGATAAGGTGGAGAAAAATGCTTAAATTATGAGGGAAGAACAAGCTTTAGCTAAACCAGAAACTGATAATACACACTTCATCTAACATGAGTCCATCCCCATTTCCTAACTTGGAACCATCTGATGCAGATAAAAAAAAAAAAAAAGAGAAGACACTTGTAGCTAAGCTAAAAAGCCATGGCTAACAATGTGATAAATTTAGCACCAGCTGACACAGGTAACAATGGAAGGAGCTGAAGTTTTCAAACTTGCATGTTCTGTCATGTTTTTGTGAAGAGAAGTCCTGTGTCTCTGTTTATGCCTGGACAGACATCTCTAAAAAATTCAGGGAGGAAGAATGAACTCTTTCATTCACTAAGTGCCAGATATTAATCAACTATTTATGTGCTGGAATAACAGGGTGGCAAATATTAAGTTGTTCTCCATTCCCATCTTTCATGACTCTTAATCCAACTGATTTGAGGGAAGAGGTACCTGGGGCTGTTCAGACAAGCTCCCGTTCCATATTCTTGATCTTTCACATAAATAATTTTGCAAGATTTTGCAGGGCTACTGCTTTTCTAGCAGCAAAGGGGCCTGCTATTTGTAATAACGTGTTTAGCAGCTTCCTGGATACAGCATTACAGGTGTTCTTGCTCTGGATTCTCCTACGAGAATGCATGAGTTTGGAGCTTATAGAAAGCAATATTTCAGGACAGGCTAGGGCTTTTTTAACGGATATGCTTAGCAAGGAACTGCAGGGCAAGGTAAGGTTTAGTCTCTCACTTCTGTTTAGATCAGGACTGAGGGTCTTTGGCAGAGCTTTGTGGTAAGCCCTGGCCCAAGGGAATGAAAAGCAGCAGTGAGGAGCAGTGAGTAGTAGCGAGGAAGTCAGATCTGGAATCGCAATTGTGGCTGGGAGGCTCTGTAACAGATTCAAAGAATATTGGGCTGACGTGGGACTAACATTCCTTGATAAGGAGAGCCAGCGGTGTGGGCAGAAGTCTCACATTCTTTTTTGGCCACTGACATTCACAGGCAGAAGATGAGGATAATTCATTCACCTTGACTAGCGAAACCAACATGGCCACCATATCTAATCTGAGCCCAGGCAAGATCTATGCTTTCCAAGTACGAGCCAGAACAGCAGTCGGCTATGGCCCATATGGTGGAAAGATGTATTTCCAAACTTCAGTGGGAGGTACGTGCTACCATTATGTGCTCAGATCTGCACATGACCATCTTTCACTTGTGTGTGTCCCTAGTGTATTATCTTATCCTCTGGAGGACTGCTACCAGACACTCTTTCTCAACTTGTGTGTCTGTATATCATGATTTGCAGATGCAGATTTGTTCACTCAAAGAAGCTTCATGCTGTCAGAGCATATTGTTTACACTCTCTTAGCCTTTGGTTGCCTCTGACCGGTAGGAGCAGAGTGTGTCAGCAGAACTCTCTTTAGGAGAGTGTTACATTACGTAGCACTATACACTGCTGTAGTTTGGTCTCCAGGTGTCACAGGACATCTTACAGGTGAATGCTCTGTGAAAGGCTTAAAGACAGGTGGGACACGACATATGCAGAAGCTTGACTTTGAGCAGTATCACCACACATTCATGCAGAGAGTAACATATTACCCTTGTGATACTCTGTGGTCTTGATCAGAGGTACTCATGTATGTCATCTACAAGCTGAATTAATAGGGGACAACGAGATCAAAGGTGTAGAGGTGTAGAGCTACCCTGTACTTAAGTGGCTAGTCAGGTGTCAGTGGACTAGGGGAAGGAAAAGTGGATTCATAGGGAGCACTGGCTTTTCAGAAACAGGAAGACACTGGAGAATCACAGTGACTGAAGGGGAAAGGGATAACCAAGTCAAGCATTTGTTGAACTGTCAGGACTAGCGTGGGAAGCAAAGGGCTGGTAGGGATGGAATTATGGGTGAGACCTAGGTGAGCAGAAGGGAAACTAACAGTTCCTGTACTTTGCATTTGTGTGTGTGTATGTGTGTGTCTTCCTTGCTAGGGGAGCGCTCGGAGATGGTGCAGGATCGACTGCCGCTTATCGTGGGCTCAGCACTTGGCGGTCTAGCGTTCTTGGTAATTGCTGCCATTGCCATCCTTGCCATCATCTTCAAGAGGTGAATTCCTTGACCTGCTCATGTGCCAGTGCCTGCACTGCAGACAGTGGAACTTTCTTACCCCCACAACATAACCCTGTCCCAAGGGAAGCAGCCTGATCTACATTTATCCAGTTGTCCTTGAGATGCCATTTTCTAATTAAGATCTTGCCCTATTGCCCCTATCTGTGGAGCCTCTCCTTTGGTAAACTGCTCAAATACTTAGCTGATATTTGGCTAGTTATCAATAAGAACACAAGGGAAGTGTTTTAAAGCTGGTGCTCAAAAGGTATTTAAATCTATCACTCTCAAGAAAGGACTGTAAATTACATTTTAGGAAGCAAGTGGACAATGAAACAATGTAGTGAAGAAAGACTGGTGGAATACATATTTAAATCCACTGGTTTAGAAGGTACTGAATACCCTTTAACCAAGGACCAAGAGACCGTAGCTCATTTGCTGAAGAATAAAAGCTGTACCCTAGTGGTTCCATGAAACACTGACTCATAAAATATAGGCTAAAGAAAGCAAATACCACTTCCCATTTTGGGAAGAATAAAGGGCAACTAAGTCAATGCAGAGATAATCTGTTATGGCAAAAAAGATGGACAAATTTTAAAAAGAAAATAAGGGCCACTAGCAAAAGTGAACAATGAGGGGGTTTTTATTTGAAGAAGAGAAATATTCATTACCCCCTCCTTGAATTTACTGAGGTTCGAACTGAATCCCGTAGATTGTCAGTAATGGATTTCTGTATCTCTGCTCTACTCTCCCTCTGCATAAGAGTGATTTTTTAGCTTTTTTCTGATGATCTAAAAAAATGGGTAAACTACTTAACTTTAGAAAGTGACATCTAGTTTAAGTTATTTATGTTTTGTTCTCTTCCCCTTCCTACATCTGTTTTCTCATTCTATGTATATTATCTTTTAATATTTTTCTTTCTGGAAATAAAATAATTGTAAAATATTGTTATATTTCCATTGTTGTCTCCTTTTGTAGCTTTGAACTGTTAAAATATAATTTCTTGTTACAGCTGGAAGTGTGCACAACTCAATAAAGTGTGTATTTTTCTAAAAAAAAACAACCCAAAAACCCAGAATAAATTAATATTGTCAAAACTGTGTTGGGGAAAGACATTAATGGGTTTCTGTAAATGTATCTACATAGAAGGAAATATTGTCCAGGCAATATGCAATGTGAGACACCTATTTTAGCTAGTTGGTTTTCTTAATGATGGAAACCATTAGTATGTCAGACAACCTACAAAAAACATGAATGTAGACCTGACTTTCAGATGCAATAGGAGAGTTAGAGTTCTTAGGTACAGACTCCCAGTAAAGCCAATTTCTTTCCCAACAGGAAGAATGAGTTTTGAAGGTAGAAATATCTGTGGTTTTGAAATCTTAGCAGAATATAAATACATAATCCTGACAAGTAAGCATAATACGCAATCTTTCTTGTTAGAATGATAGTTCTGTTAGTAAAGAAAAGTAATATAATGTTCCATGATACTCTGTCTTCAGATGCTAATTGAATCAGCAGCTAGAAGGTCTTGTGCTGAAATAGCAAAGCATGTCACACAAATCCATGCATACAGCAGGAATACTACAGGATACCATAGGGTTTGATTTGCAATCTGGTCTAATTAATATGATTTAGAAAAGATTGTAAACTAGCATGAATTGTACATTTTTGGAAAAAAAAATAACACTTTGTAACAAAGGATGTGACTTGAAAATGGAAAATGTATTTAGAGCAAACCAAGAATAACAACTAGATCATGTGGGAAAAAATTGCTTGAATCACACACATTTAAGGGGAGAATGAAATCAGAAACACCTATGCTGAGAAGGACCTATGCTTACTGAAAATTAGATGCATATATGCAATAAATATTAGAATAATAAAGAACATACCTGTTTTGATCTGCACATGTAAAAATCACATAATAGAACAGATTTCTGTCCATCTGGCTCTGTGTAGTTTGTTTTGGGTACCATACTTGCTAAAAGAATAGCCAAAGTAAATGCTTTTAAGAGACTAGGAGGAAAAATAAAGAAGAATTAATCTTTGTGGGAATTTAATACATATTAAGCATTAGAGTAAATGGCTCTTAGGATGTTTTTGAAGAACTTAAAAGGCATCACAGGAGGTGGCTTAGATTAGTATTGAAAAAAATATTTTGTAGTAATTAAATTAAATTAAAATACAAATTTAGCCTGAATAGTGAGAAAACTTCCAAGACAGTAATGTTAAACTGTAATATTTTTCTTTCAAGATAGTGCTGGAGGAGTTATCTTTTGTCATAGCTGAAGTGAGGATGCCAACAGTGGTGTAAAAACTACCACATAGAAAACAAGCATGCACTGGTGGTTGATCCTGAACCAACAGATGGGCAGGATGTTAACACTCATCTTCCATCTCTAAATTCAAGGATTCTCTGAGTCTTAAATTGAGAAGCCTACTCCAGCAGCCTATGAGACAACTCCTGTGTGTTTTGACTTTCATTTCCTTTATGTCCCACAGTAAAAGGCGAGAGTCTCCGTACACAGACCGTTTGCAGCAGTATATCAGTGCACGAGGTAAGTGTTCTTGAGGAACAGATGGCAAGGATCTGTCTCTTTTCAGGACACATGAACACCCATGTCTCACAGGATTTGATTCTGGTGATGTTTTGGGCTGTCTCCTCCACTGCAGGACTTGGAGTGAAGTATTACGTTGATCCTTCAACCTATGAAGATCCTAATGAAGCTATTCGAGAATTTGCCAAGGAGATTGATGTGTCCTTCATCAAGATTGAGGAGGTCATTGGATCAGGTAATGTGAGAATCTACAGATTTTGGTGTGCCTTCTTGTCTACCTTGAGACCTGGCATACTACTGGCCTGAAATGGAACCAACCATGGTACATCAAGTGTCTCAGGATTGCTAACCTTCACTTTTACCAAAATTCATGTTAACCTACTTATCCTTAGATGATGGCTCCAAACCAAATTTGAACCCTGAAGATATAGTCTCAAACCTGACTGAATTCAAAGCCTTCATCAAGAACTTTACCTTAATCCAAGCAGTCCTAGTAATCCTCTTTCCTAGCAGCACCCAGAGTCTTCCATAGTAGAATGTTATAATGCACCTGACTAAAATTCTTTGCTGTGTTTCCTTACTTGAGGTGTGTTTCTTCCCTCCCTGACAGGAGAGTTTGGAGAGGTGTGCTTTGGACGCCTAAAACACCCAGGGAAGCGTGAATACACAGTAGCTATTAAGACCCTGAAGTCAGGTTACACAGATGAACAGAGGCGAGAATTCCTGAGCGAGGCCAGCATCATGGGACAATTTGAGCATCCCAATGTCATTCATCTGGAGGGTGTAGTCACCAAGAGCCGACCAGTCATGATTGTCACAGAGTTCATGGAGAATGGATCACTGGATTCCTTCCTCAGGGTACCACAACTAGAATCTCCCACAACCATTACCTCTTCATCTTGCTGTGTGCCAGTCCCAGATGTGCTCATTTTGCCTGTCCTTCCTCTTCACTCCTGTCTCTTGAAGTCCACAGTTGCCCTCTTCAGGTGCAATAGAAATAATAGCAGATTCCCAGAGTCAACATGGTTAAAATATTCCAAAAGCTCACCCATCATATACATCTTCTTCATTATTTTAGACCCCTCCAGCTCAAATAATTAATGGTAAACAGTACTAAATTGTTTATCTTTGTACAGAGCCTTCCAGTTCCTTATGTGCATGCTCCAAAGTTTGCCTTTGTAATTGTTTTTCAGACTTTATTCCACTGTATGTTTTCAAGTTTCAACATTGTAATGAAGTAATGAAACTTGTAGTCATTTTTGGAGTCAGGGTTTCCAGTGTTTTTTCTAGTAATGAAACATACAGACATTTTTGTAGTATTGTTGCTTCACTTCTTTTTTTACTGATTCGAATGGTAATTCAACCACTAATGCTTTGTCAGGTACAGTTTGAAGAGCAGCAAACCCATTATGTAGAACTGAATAGAACCCATTGTGAAGATCAAAACAGTAAGAGCAGATTTGTCTGCTCCTATTCATTTAGCCATCTTAGCAGTTAGTGAGACTAGGCACAGGAGGCTAAAGGAGCATACGGCCACAAGATGAAATTTATCTTCAGAAAAAGATCACCAGTGTCTGGCTTCTTTTGAGATTCATTGCCTTAAGCCCACCCTCGTTTCTTATTTGATGTCCCTAAACCTTCAGATTTTGGCTGACGTTAAGATGTATGTTCTCTAACTTCATAAATCAACCTTGTTACTTTGCTCTCTGTTTGTCTTCCCTGTTGGCTTCATGTTCTGTGGTCATAAAAGGCTATGTTTGCCTCCTCATTTGCAGCAGAAGGAGGGACAGTTCAGTGTGTTACAGCTAGTGGGAATGCTACGGGGGATTGCAGCTGGCATGCGCTACCTTTCAGACATGAACTATGTGCATCGTGACCTGGCTGCACGTAACATCTTAGTCAACAGTAACCTTGTGTGCAAGGTGTCAGACTTCGGTTTGTCCCGTTTTATGGAAGATGATGCTTCAAATCCCACCTATACTGGAGCTCTGGTGAGTTACCACTATGGAATGAGTTACTGAAGTGCTGCCATCTATAATTTTTCCTGTGTTCCTCCTTCATTTGGTGTACCATTTTTAGTCCATCTTGATGCTAGAGAGACCAGTGGGGTAGAGCCTTCTATTTTGTGGGCTATTTGTTTCAAACCAGCCAAAAAAAAAAAAAAACAACCCAAAACTCTGAATATCTGATCCACTCTGCCATGTGAAATGGAGCCTTAGTGCCATTCTGTGTAGAATGATAGGACAAATCTCATAACCTGATACAGGTGTTATATTTCCACTCCCACTAGCTTCTTATAGGAAGTATAAGGGATTGAAGGAGAGACTGAAGTCCTGTAGCACCACCCTTTGAGGAAAGAGTTGCATTTTTCCTGCAGAAAAGATAACTGACCTAAGTATATTTATGGGTTTACAACCAACTGTCAAATGAACTTAATGGCCATTAAGCTCTGACACCTGTTATATGTACCGCAAAAGGGGTGGGAGTATAATTAGCAGGTTGAAATTTCCTTTTAGTATGCAGGGGATGAAGAAGAATTCAGTCACTGAAAAGTGAAACAAATTTTAGATGTACGTGTTTTGAAGAACCAGCACCTGAATTATATTTCATCTGTCAGGTCACACCTACAGTCAGAGAGGTCAAGATGGAAAGAGGAAAGAGTTAATGCTAACCACTCAGTGTATCTGTCCTTGGTGTTTCAGGTTGGGATTGTTTAAATGGTTTTAGATTTCCCAATGGTTGTGGCTTTCAGAAGGATTTGCCTGTCTGCCACCTCTCAAATGCTGCCGAAGAAGAGCTATAAAAGTTAAAATCATCAGGCAATTTGTAGCAGCAAGGAGGCATGAGTCTGTTTTCTCATCTATATTTTTCGATAGAACAAGGTGAAAACCTTCAACATAGTTTGAATTTAAACCAACAATGTCTACAAGGCAGCATTAACTGGATTCACACTCCATGCTCGGAGTTGTGTCACACTACTGGTATCTGGTCAGTTCAGGGATATGATTTTCACAAATAGTGCTTATCTCACTAACATTCTGGTTGCTCTCTGACTGCTTTCTAGGGCTGCAAAATCCCCATCCGTTGGACTGCCCCTGAAGCTGCCCAGTATCGCAAGTTCACCTCCTCCAGTGATGTCTGGAGCTATGGCATCGTCATGTGGGAGGTGATGTCCTATGGTGAGAGGCCTTACTGGGACATGTCCAATCAGGATGTAAGTTTTAGAAGTTGTGAGAATGTACATCTGCCTCTCTGTCCTGTATCAATTAAAGCAGAAGAAAGTCATACACCACCAAGTGACTGAAACTTGTTTATCTTTTATTTTCCCAGCTCTGATAAAACTTCTTTTCCTGCAGGTAATTAATGCCATTGACCAGGACTATCGCCTGCCACCACCCCCGGACTGCCCAACTGTTTTGCATCTGCTGATGCTTGACTGCTGGCAGAAGGAGTGGGTCCAGAGACCCAAATTTGAGCAAATAGTCAGTGCCCTAGATAAAATGATCCGCAAGCCATCTGCCCTCAAAGCCACTGGGAGCAGCAGGTGAGATGTGGATTTAGTGCAAAGTAATAAGGCTTGTCTCTGGGTAGGCATAATGAGGAAAAGCAAGCAGTAAATCAGGCTATACTGTATGTTTTCCAATCCTCTCATCTAAGACTGTAACCAAATAGGAANGAACTGTATATCTTGATTTACTTAATGGGTGATGAGGAGTTGTGAGTGCTGAACATGAGGGGAGATAAATCTCTTGATGAGATGCACTGAGGATGAACATGAGCAGGAGGGAATGAAGGAAGGGACACATCTGGACGATATACACAAGATATTCTGTGATCACACAATACTGAGTGATCACAAGAGGTAATGAAGGAAGAGAAAATCTTAGTTTATGGAGGAAAGGAAATCTTTAGCTGAAACTAATTCAAATTTCAGCTTGCCTCTCATATTTTCCCAACTGCATTTTGCAGGCTGATGGAACTAGAGCCATGAGGTCAGCAAAAGAGAAGTTTCTGGAAGGATATATGGCACCAAGATTAGAAGGCTGTTGGGCTGATAGAATCATAGAATGGTTAGGGTTGGAAAGGACCTTAGAAATCATCTAGTTCCAACCCCCCTGCTATGGACAGGGATGCCTTCTATTCTTTGACCAGGTTGCTCAAAGCCTCATCTAGCCTGGCCTTGAACACCTCCAGGGATGTGGCATCCACAACTTCCCTGGGCAACCTGTTAGAGTGTCTCACCACCCTCACAGTAACTAATTTCTTTCTAATATCTAGTCTAAATCTGCCCTCTTCCAGTTAAAGTCCATTACCCTTGTCCTGTCATTCCATGCCCTTGTAAAAAGTCCCTCCCCAGCTTTCCTGTAGGCCCCCTTCAGGTACTGGAAGGCTGCTATAAGCTCCCCCTGGAGCCTTCTCTTTTCCAGGCTGAACAACCCCAACTGATGATGGAATTATGTCCTGCTGGCCAGGAGAGTTTTTTCCCCTGATTATAAAACTTGTCTCACTGCAATATACTCCATAGCTAGGGGAGGGGAAGAGTGCCCAGTCATGCCCAGTTTACTGAGAAAGGGCACATGAAGAGTTATAGCATTGTGACAGACTCAGATGACAGGGAAAAGACCAAATGCTGTGTATAAGCAGTCATTTATTTGGCCTTTTACTGCTATGCTTTTATCTGATAGGTGTTGGAGCTGAAACAACATGCTCATTGTCTCATAGGTTACTTTCTGATCCAAGGAGTGCATCTAGGAGAAGGTACAAAAGTAAAAAGTTGTCAGGTCTCATGTCTGTGCCTCAGAAACCTCACTGCAGAAATTTGCCTAGATAGTAGGTCTAGACCCAGAAAGTGTGGAAAAATCTGGAGCAATCAGAAGAGAATGTGCCTCACAGAGTATAAAATAGGAAGGAAGGATCAATTTCTTGGTCTTGGTTGATTGCTTTCATGCAGAAAAGGGAGCACAGGTAGTCTAGAAACAGGGAATCAAGGTGAGACTTTAGTAATCAGGGCATGAAGAACAAATACCATTGTTCTGCTCTATTCTGTGCTCTTCAGAGATTGCATTCTCTCCCTCTCATAACTCTGACCTTACTATTGTGGTCAGCTGATTTGATAACTTGGGTTTTTAGAACCTGCCTCTTTTGCAGGCCATCTCAGCCTCTCTTGAGCAACTCTTCTGCAGATTTCCCTTCACTCAGCAGTACCCGTGAGTGGTTGGATGCTATCAAGATGGGCCGTTACAAGGAGAATTTTGACCAGGCTGGTCTGATTACATTTGATGTCATATCACGCATGACTCTTGAGTAAGTAGAGGGGCAGAGAGCAGAAGATACCGGGCACTAATTTTTCTATGGAGAAAGTGAAAGCACTCTGAGAAATATTTAGTAAGGGCTATATGGAAAATAAATACACATGAAAAATGAGAGCGAAGCCAGAACAAAGTAGCTACTGTTTATTACATCTTATTAGGGTCTCTGGACACCCTCCATAGAACTGTACATTTGTAATCTGTTTCTATAAGCACTAGTACTGATCCCATGTCACTACATATTGTCAGTGCTGCAGAGAGACTGTTACATCAGAATGTTCATGACAGCTGCCTTAGGTAATAACCACTTTCAAGATGTGCAGAACCAGACATACTATATACTGGGTTGAAGTGTTATGTAGAAGACAGGAGTCATAAAAGGAACGTTCTTAGAATCATATAATGGTTTGGATTGGGAGGAGCCTTTAAAGATCATCTAGTCCAACTCCCCCTGCCATGAGCAGGAGCATCTGTCAGTAGATCAGGTTGCTCAAAGCTCCATCCAACCTGTCTTTGAACACTTCCAGGAATGGGTCATTCACAACTNGTCCCCCGGGGCCTTCTTTTCTCAAGGCTGAACAACTCCAACTCTGCCAGCTTTTCTTCATAGGACAGGTGTTCCAGCCCTCTGATCATTTTTGTAGCCAACTTCCACTGCTTCTTTTTGTATCATAACCTACCATGTTCTGCCAACACCCGCTCCACCCACATATATTTACGAGGCAAAAGAAGCCTTGTCACCTGTATCTCAAAGATACACATACACATTGATTTGGACCTAAACGGAAATAAACTGACTGTTCAGAACTAGAAGCCCATTTTAACACCTTCTCCATCCTCTATTCTCTTGCAGAGATATAGAGAATATTGGCATCACCCTCGTTGGTCACCAGAAAAAGATTCTAAACAGCATTGAGCTCATGCGAGTCCATTTGAATCAGCTTGAACCGGTTGAAGTGTGATGTTTACACCATCCTTACTCCACTAGACTCAAACTTTGGATTGGTTCTGGGGGAATTCAGAGGGATTTTCACTGTAAGAAAAAGAGATGTCAGTATGCTACTTGAAGACAATGCACCCAGAGACTGCACACTACATGTCCCATTCCGTGAACAAAACAAAGCCTTGCTATGGTTTGAAAGCAGAGCTAAATAACTGGTGGCAATCAAATGTGGCTGACCTCATACATTGGGAATTGGTTGGGGGAGGGAAAGTTATAGTAACATGGGGAAGAGATGGAATAATAGCTTGGACAGATCACAAGCACCTGTTGCCTCTTTTCTGACAACAAAAGGTATCAGACAACTTTATAAAGCCATCAGCAGGCTTTAGCTGTGGCTGGGAGCCCAGCAAAGCTACAAAGACGTAATAGAGACAACAAAAAATTACCATTTGTTCCAAAAGAATGCCATCATGGTATGAGATTATTCCTCAGGTGGAGATAAGTAGCAGGCTATCACTTGGTATGCCAGCTTGGTCAAGTTCCAGTTAGTGCACAATATGGGGTAAGCAATAAGAGATGTCACCTGGTGAAGAGTTTGAGAGTAAAAGGCTCAAAATTCTATGCTCTTTCATGTGCAGTTCTTGGGTCTGCTCCATGATCGAGGAGGGAAACTTAATAAACCTTTGTGCTGATGCAAGGAACAGAAAGTTCTTGGTGCTACACAAGTCTATTCATGGGACTGCAATAGAATGGAACAATAAGGATTCCTAGAATCCATCCTGATGGATCTGCAAGTGGAGATGGAAACAAACAAGTTCTGGTCCTCACAAACCCATTCTTGAGAGCAAAGGCATAATACTCTGATATTCTGAAATCCTGAGCACCCTGAATTTGGGTTTTATTCTCTTCTGACCCCCTATCTGTAAGACATTGAAGAATGTGACAAAAAATTCTGAAGTCCTTTGCTGTTGAAAAATACTTGCTCTTTTTCTCACCCTAACCAGCTACATTAATTAGCACAGCTGGTTGAATATTATTCCTGAAGAAAACGCAAACCTACCGTAGTCAACTCTAAATAGAAAAGTGGAACAAGGGAGGTAAAACCCTTTAACTTCTTGTCAAGAATGCTCAGAGAAGAGTGACAGTCCCACAAGTCTCTTCAGTCCTTAAAAAAGGAATAATGATGTCCTTGGCATCAGTTATATAGTCTGGTAGAGGTGCGTGAGAGTGATGAGAATGACAGAGCTCGTGTCCCTTCAGACAGACTAGTACCTGCTTAAGGAAAGATCTGCTTTGAGAAGGGAGCGGAGTTTCAGGCCTGTATATCTGTATCTATCCCTATGCAGGAGTAGGAAAACATGAAGCTGAGCTTGAGAGGAAAACTCATAAACTATACACTTGTCCACCTCACCAGCACATAGGAAAGGAAATTTCTTCCACCTTGCCACTTGTCCATTTCCTTCCACATAGGAAGGGAAATGGAAATGTCCTTGTTAAGTAAGACTTCAATTAAGATATTACAAAAAGACATATCTTCTTTGTGTCTAGAGAGGACCTTAGCTGTCCCCAATTGTGCCCATCTGTTGGCTCACTGTGAACTAGATGTGAACTTACTGTATTCCTCCAGCTGTCAAGGTTAGAATAGCATGACTTCTTCAGATACTACTCGTGTACAGATTTAATGATTTCCCCAGTCAACCCAGCAATTGAAGACTGAGAAGCTACATATAGTAGTTATTGAAGAGTCCCATAATATGATAGGAGGTGCTCCAGAATAGTTGCACTAGAATAGCCAGCACAGTTCAGTCTCTCTGTTACACCATTAGAGCAACATTATTGTTTGTTGGTTTTTGGTTTTTTTTTTTTAGCTGGAGAGGGAGACTAGCAGTGCATTCTTTCAAGATATAAAAAAGTCAATACAAAAACAATGCAAGGAAACAATAAAATATTCACAGCAATAAAAGAGAGTGTGAAGATTAAAAAAAAGGAACAAAACCCAACACATCAGATTAGAGTGAGTCCTACGCTAGAAAATTTGAGTCTGTTGTTTTTAAGGGGTTTCTACAGACTTGTAATATTCACAAATCCAGATACATGTATGCTGACTGACTGTCAGCTCCACTTACAGCATCTGAGACTGAGTAAGTGGTGTCCTCTTCAGGAAGCATATTGAGCACAAGTTGTTGAGGGGAATCTGTGGTCTCTAGCACCCTCCATATGTATTCACCAGAGGATATCAATGGATATATGCAAATTCATATATGAGTGTATTCTAGAAGTTCAGCAGGCCATCTGGGGAGACACGACAGGCTGTGTTTTCAATGCCTTGGGTGGTCAAGATTAGTGGAGAAACAGGTGATCTAGTTCAAATCCTATGGTGTCTTTTCAGCCTAGTGGAATCTTATAAGCAGAAAATACATTCTCTCTCTTCATGCAATCGGAGACAAAAATGGAAGCCTTGTCTGAATCTCACACCAATGACATAGCCCCTTATGGGGAGCTGCAGTGAAATGAACTGCTTGGTGGTAGTTCAGGCAGTAGGACAGGTATGAACTTTATGGCAAAGTTGTTTTCACAGTCAGAGGAAAGGGATTTACTCACTGTACCAAGGCAGGCAGTAGTGATTGAACATCATAGATCTCTTCTTCCCCCTCTTCTAAGGCAAGGTTGAAATGTGCCTATGATAGTTCCAAGGAGATAAGTGTCAGGATGTCCTGGCTGTGGCTAGAGCTGCATAGGGACAGGCTTGGGGTCAAAGATGGAGTTCCAAAAGGTAACTGCTTTCTTGAAGAAGTCTTTCTGTTCTGTTTATTTCCAGGGTGTTCCCTGTTTTCAGAATACTTGTCTTCTTCCTTAATTTGGGATGCAAAGGCTCTCATATCACAATGCATCTTGTGTTATTTGTCATTGTGTTGGTCCTCAACTGTGCAAGCATGGAGAAAAGGCAGTCATGGCAAAAAACATTAGAAATATCCTGATCTCGCTTTTCTTAATCTTATGTGAAAGCAGAAATCCTACATTCTGTTTCCACAGACATCATCTGGGGTGTCTTGCAGTATATGATCATCCTTAACAGATAGGTATGAGAATCAGGAGGGAAAGGATTGAGGCTCACCTAGGCACCTGGTATCTGTCCTTCACCAGAAGAGTGAGAAACAATGCAAAAAAGTCTTACAGAGCCATATTCTTTGCCAAAGAAGCAAAGGGCTATTAACAAGTTATTGCCCATGTTTACTTCATATGGTATCTATAATATGCAATGCATAAGAAGAATGAGTAAATTAAATGCACAGATGTCAACATGTAGACCTTCATGAGGGCATTAGGCATTTGTATGAAAACTCAGTCATGCCTACAGTTGGAAATAATATATTGCAAAGACTAACAGTTCTTCTGCTTGAACACCAACTTTTCACTATCTGGAAACAGGAAGAAACTTCACCTTAATGCAANCAAGGTATCCTCAGTGTATGTGCAGATGATATGGCTTGCAATCCCTATTTCTTGTTTTGTTTGTTTTTTAAAATTCAGGGATGTAATCTTAGTGCATATTTTGACAGCATTAGGGCTAGTTGAGGGAGCACAAACTGCTTAATGCTACTGAAGGAGAGCTGAAAGAATCTGTCTCTTTAGTATACAAATATATTCAGCACCTGGGACTATCTAGAAAGAAAAAGCTGCTGTAGCTTTCTTAGTCACAGTGGGAAATGATGAGCAACACCAAGGAACTTAACTTTAATGAGCAAAGGTAGAGCTGTCCCTATCAATGGATCTTCTTTGGTCAGGGATTCCAGCCAGTGGATCTACCTGCAGGCTAGTCTAAGTAAAGGTAACCAGCTTGAATCCATCCTGCCTTTGGCACACTTTCTCAGCAGTCAACTACACAGCTCTTAAACATAGAGGTGCAGCTAAGGAATAGATTTGGGTTCAGGACAAAGCGGATTCCTTCTCTTCCCTGAAACCATCTGATGCTAGAGGGGGCAATGCAATGAGCTGTTCATATGTATTCCGTGATAGGAACTGTTAATGAGTATCAAGCATCCTAAGGATTGTAGATCACGCAAAAAAATTGAATCTTTGGATATCATTAAGACAGCATGGAAGAGTAAAATTCATGTCCTACTAAAAAGCTAGTCGAATCCTTCACTTTTCAAATCTATATGAAAAAATTGGCACCTCCCTCAGCATTTTTATTTTGTTGTGGCATTCAAGATCATCATGGTCTGTATATGAAGCTGTTCCACTTCCGTGTTACTGAAAGAACTGTACTGAGCTAATGAGAAATCACTGTGTCTTTTAGAGCAAGCTGTTTTGTAGATCAGACCTGCTCAAAGAGGAATTATTCACCCTGGTGTTCTGCTGCCTGAAACATGGAAGAGAAGACAGCTGCCCTCAAAAAGCCTTGTAACTTATATATCTTACCTCTCTTTTCTGTGTGATAGAAAACTCACTTCTCAGCTGAAACATGCAGATTCATGAAGACATACCAAGATTTCTTTCTAGTTTCTGGCATGATCTTTGTTCCTTGAACAAAGTGTGGTCTTTTAGTCAACTGCTGTAAGAGCAGGTCACAAGTATGATTACAATGGGTTGGCATCTTG
>VZTO01026631.1:27727-68486 GCA_013400615.1 Syrrhaptes paradoxus
GTCTGACTTCTTAGAACATGGTAGTCCTTCCTGATGGGTTTACACATGTGAATTTGCATGTGACTGTGTTTAGTTGTCTACTCTAACAGAACTTGCCTGAGATTCCACTGTCACCTAGACCATATTTCTGGACATGGATTACAGAGTGAGGACAGAGGCATAATGGAACCTTCCTCTCCAGTATGACAGTAGTAGCAACAACCTGCAGTAAATAAATATATGGATAGGTATATAGTTGCAGGTGTTGAGGGATGCAGAAAGAGATGAAATAGAGTATTTGCATAGTTGTCATGTGTAGCAAAGATAAAATCCACACTTTTAATCACCTTTGAATTAATGAAATATTTACATGTACTTCTCATCTAGCCCTACCTTTGCTCATAAGAATTAATTCTTCCCTCCATAATAAAATCCACAGATCTTCTCGATTGAACATGCCTCACTTGCCAACCTACCAGCTGTTCTCCTTCTGGGGCTGGCAAGCAGTCTGTCCCTTCCAACATACTTTTCACAATTCACTACAGGGAGTTACATAGCTGAACAGTTTTCTCACCTGTGCTCATGATCCACTCTCCAGAGGGTGCCATACATCATGGCAAAGAGCAAGTTGAGCATAAGGAGCAATATTAGCAAAGGCTGAATAACTGATGCCATGCATGAAGGGTAGGTCTGCTTCATAGTTGGCAGGTCCATCAGTGATGGTGAGGAAGAGCTCAAAGGTGCTAAATGTGTGATGGGGTAGTAGTGGAAGTGGCCCAGCTCATCAGGATTTTGGGTCTGGAAGATGATACAGAAAACTAACAAAGTAAAGAGAGGAGGAAAAAGAAGTGGAAAAGGAACAAACCTCAAGACTTTTATCATGGCCTTGGCCTGCAGAATCTGATTATCTCTGTAAACTAAAGCATCAGATTTTATCCCAAACAAATAGGGCAAGACAGCCAAATCTACTGTATGTCTATGTCTAAGTTTATTTACTTATAACTACTTCCTTTAGCTCTACATGTGGTCTTCAAGGCTCCTGAGTTCAGCATCATATTATGTACTGATGGGCCAATATTCTGTCCTCACCTCCTGAATTATCCATGCAGGTTGAAATGAAAGAAATGGAATGGCTACATCATGCAGACAGTGTATCACAAGACAAACACAATGCTTGGCTACACTTTGGGAAATTCTAGGGAAGTCGTCAATAGCAACAGTAAATCCGTATTTTCTGAAGAAGAATGAGAATACTGTAGGTTCTCTTACTATGGGTACTAGAATTTTTTGGAAGCTGGATCCAATTCCAGCAGTCCTCTTCCAGTGAATTCATATCCTGAATTTAGATCCTCTAAATAAACCCTCTTTATGGACCCAAGTCTGAACATGAGATCTCCAAATATAATCTGTAGGTTAGGCAAAGTATTACTGATAAGACCAAGGCTTCTTCACAAAGAACCATAAGCATATTGCCATGGAAATTAAGGCAGAAGAGGGAAAACTGATAAACTAGTCTGATCTTCTTTACCCTCCAGGACATTACATTTCACTTCTTTACCCACTGCTGAGTTTAACTTACACTTGAGTAAAGAATCTGCTAGAAAAGCATCCTGATTGATTCAGGAATAATTAATCTACCTTGGACTGGTTTTCCCCATGGCTACTCAATCTTACCATTATGATAATTTTTAATTGCAAGTTGTGTGACATTTTTTGTGCACTACCCAATTAGGATAAAGAGCTATTTGTAATCTGATATTTCTGCATTTTCAACTGTTATCAGGTCACATATTGGTGAATATATACTCTGAAAATTTGAAATATTTAAGGGCTTCCTTGTCACACATCTCGTTTGGCCCTCGCATCATTGTTATGGTTCTCCATCACATTTTTGAGCATCTTTTTTAAGAGGAGACTGTCAAGAACAAACAAAATCGGTCTCACCATAGTACCATATATGAACAGAAAATCAGCCTCTCACATCAACTCTATTCACTGTTCAATATTATAGGATGTTCTATGAGCTGCATCAGCTGTCAGCAGACAGGAATACAATAAAAAACTTTTAAAAATGCATGAAAATAAATAAGGTACAATTATTCACTCTTTTTCTTAACACACAAAATAAAAGATACTGAATGAAATTATCAGGCAGGAGATTTAAAACAATCTAAAGGGAATACTATTTCCATGCAGTGTGTATATAAAAATGAAACTTGTTCCTATAGGATCTGTGAANTAGCCAGTCCTGAATTGGCCCTTCTTAAACACAGTGAGGACTGAACCTGTGGCTTCAATTTTCCAAGGTTACAGGAGTCCCAAAATCCTGGGCCATACTGTTAATGCGTTTTTTTTTCTATTACAGTTAAGGATTCACAAAGATAAAGGCCTAAATCAGGACAGACATCCAGAATTTCTGTCTCTGTCGCCTAAAAATGTAATGGCCTTATCAAAAGTAGGCCTTACCACCTGCCAAATATTTGTTCATGGCTGCTGGTTTGTATTCTATCATTTTTTTCCATGCCTGCTTTGGTTTGTTGGGTATATTCAGAGGGTGCTTGTCAGATCAGGTCCCTTACGAGGTATAGTCAAAGCAAAGGTAGACCTAAGATAAACTGTAAGTCAGATATATGTGATCTAATGTGTAAGCATAGCAGCAGTACCCTAGGATCTAAAATAACTCAGCCATAAAAATCTTAAACAACTACATCCTCTTGCCTTAATAGATCAGATGGGGAAGCTAGGCTTTGACATTTAGGTGTTAAAGTCTTCTACTGAATCTAGATGCTTATGTTGTAAAGTTATCCTGTAATTTATTATGTAACTGTAATGATACTGTGCTGTTGGGGTTGCACAGGACTGCAGTGTATGTGTTCTATTATAACAACTCAATGTTTTGTCCACACATTGTTTGGGATCTATGATCCCATTCACGTGGGAATTTACCATCTGAATTATCTAGTTTCTTAATCAGATGATAGAAATAAAAAATAACCTGTACCCCTTCCAGTCCTCTTTTCAAATTGATCCATCATAGTCAAGATCCCACTTAAGTTCTTAAGTAATGGTATCCTTAATATCCTAGTTATCAATCTACCTTGCTTTTTCATATTTTGTCATACTAAGTCAAATTAAGGATCTATTCTTGTATCTCCTCTGTCTTGTTTGATCATCCAGTCCTCTGTTTTGTTTCATCATTTGGTTATATGTCAGCACAGGCTTCCTCAGCATGATCCAGTTTGCCCGGCAATGCTGGAATTTGAGTTAATGTTTTTCAAACCTCCATCAGGAGGTACCCTTCCTAAAAAAACTCGGGAGTGCTAACTAAATTCATTTTACATCCTATCCAGAAACATTTTCCCAGCGGAAAAAAAAGAAGTCTGTCATTTCAGCTTTTAACAGAACCTTCATAAAACTATGTAATTTCATTCAATAACAAATAAAAGTAATTCTGGAAATCTTGGGTGTGATTNGTAGCACAGGTAAAATAAAGTATAGATTTATCCCTAATCCCAATTGTGTAAACTGGAGTACAGATTTCATTTGCTTCAGGTTTGTAGGGTACCAGTGATTAACATACTGAATATTTTTCACTCTGAGGATGAAAAGTACCATCCAAATGATCCAGTGGGAGGACTCTAATATGCTGACAGCAGAATGACTTGATGCTCTAAATCAACATGTTGAAGTGTTCGTAAGAGAGGTGGCTATGAAACAAGACTGTTTCCTGCTCCTTCAAATTGTTGTTCTATTTCTGCCCTAAATCATAAACATCAATGGCCATATTGTAGCAGTATCACAGTTAACATTTTTATTTATGCAAATGCAGAACTTTCAAAATACTACTTTTAGAGTGTTTTCCCCAATCAAGGGAAAATGGCATTCTTTTTCAAAAGTGTCACCTCATAGTGTTACCTGTGGGCAAGAAGCTAAACCATTCCACCAATACCTGTACATAGAAACCAGATCCGATAGGCTGATACTCTCTATTCCAAGTTGGTGACTCTTTCTGCCATGCTGACCATTGGAAGTGATTGCCTTTAGCTTGTGCCATTTGAAGAAACTTACTTCTCCCTTACTAATAATATTCCCTCTCTAATCCTACCACTGTTGTTCCCTATTCAAGAACTACCTCTGTTCCCTCAATTTCAAACACCATATCATAAAATCATAGAATCATAGAATGGTTTGGGTTGGTAGGAACCCTTAAAGATTATCTAATCCAACCCCCCTGCAATAAGCAGGAGTATCTGTCAGTAGGTAAAGTTGCTCAACACCCTGGCCAACCTGACTTTGAACAATTCCAGTGATGGGGCACCCACAACTTCTCTGGGCAATCTGCTCCAGTGTCTCACCACCCTCATAATAAAAAATTTCTATCCAGTCTAAACCTACCCTCTTTCAGTTTAAAACTACTGCCCCTTGTCCTGTCACTACAGGCCATGGTAAAAAGTCTATTTCCATCTTTCTTGTAAACCCCATTTATATATTGAAAGGCTGCAAGAGGGTCTCCCTGGAGGCTTCTCTTCTCCCGGCTGAACAATCCCAACTGCTAGCTTTTCTTCACAGGAGAGGTGTTCCAGCCCTCTAATAATTTTTTGTGGCCCTCTTCTGGACCCACTCTAATAGGTCCATGTCTTTCTGGAGACCGCAGAACTGGACACTGTGCTCCAGGTGGGGTCTCGAGAGAATCACCTCTCTCAACCTGCTGGTCACACTTCTCTTCATGCAGCCTAGGATATGATTGGCTGTCTGGGCTGCAAGCACACTTGGCTGGCAGACATGCAAGTTCTCATACACAGGTATCCTCAAATCCTTCTCTACGGGGCTATTCTCAGTGCATTCATCCCCCAGTCTGTACTGATCCTGGTGATTCCCCCAGTCCAGAGGAGGACCTTGCACTTGTCCTTGTTGAACTTTATGATGTTCACATGGGCCCACTCCCATGTCTCCCCATGTCCCTTTGGATGGCATTCCTTCCCTCAAACGTATGAACTGCACCACTCAGCTTGATGTCATCTGCAAACTTCCTGAGGGAGCATTCAATCCTCCACTATCAATGACACATGGATGGAGGTATTAAATAGTATTGGTACCAGTACAGACCCTTGAGGGACACCACTTGTTACTGGTTTCCACATGGACATTGAGCAATTGACTGTAACTCTTTAGGCATGGTCATCCAGCCAATTTCTTATCCATCTAGCAGTCTGTCCATTAAACCCCTACCTCTCCAATTTAGCTACAAGACTGTTGTGGGTGGCCATATCAAAGGTCTTACAGAAGTCCAGGTAGATATCTGTAGCTCTTCCTTGTCCACTGATACAGCCATTCCCTTGTAGAAAGCCACTAGATTAGTCAGGCAAAATTTGCACTTGTTGAAGCCATCTTAGCTGTATCTAATCACCTCCCTGTCTTCCATGTGTTTCAACGTGTCTTCCAGGAGGATCTGTTCCATCATTTTACTGGGCACAGAAATAAGTCTGACTGGTTGGTAGTTCCCAGGGTCCTATTTTTACCCTTTTTTTACCTTTTTAAAAATGGGGGTAACATTTCCCTTTTTACAGTCACTGGGGACTTCACTTGACTGACATGACTTTTCAAATATGATAGAAAGTGGCTTGACAACTATGTCAGCCAATTCTCTCAGGACTTATGTATGTTCAGGTTCCTTAGGTGGTCTTTACCCTGATCTTCACTTACAATAGGTGGGACTTTATTCCTATAGTCCTTGCCTTGAGGCTCAGAGGCTTGAGAGATGTGGGGACAGAGATTGCCATTGAAAATGGAGCAAAAAAAATTGTTTATGTTTAGTACCTCAGCCTTCTCCATGTTGGTTTTCACCACTTCTCCAGTCTTATTTACCCAGGGGGTTTGTGTGTGCGTGCATTTTCTTTAATCTTCCCTTTTGGGGCCAACGTACCTGTAGAGGCCCTTATTCTTTCCATCCTTTGCCAAACTCAGATACAGCTGTGCCTTGTTTTTTGTGGTCCCATCCCTACACAACTGGGTAGCGTCCCTATATTCTTCCCAGGATTCACGTCCCTGTTTCCACCGCCTGTGTGTTTCCTTCTTACGCTTTAGTTTGACCAGGAGGACCTTACTGAACCAGGCTGGTCTCCTGCCCTTCTTGCCTGATTTCTTACGCATAGGAACCCAGAGCTCTTGTACTTTAACAAAAATGTCCTTAAAGAGCCGCCAGCTCTGTTCATCTCATTTAACCCTGTGGGCAGTTTCCCAGGGGGTCCCATTCATTAATTCCTTAAACAACTCAAAGTTCACTCTCCTAAAATTCAGGGTCACGACTCTACTCTTCACTTGACCTATATCCCTCAAGTCTGTGAATTTCAACAGGAATGCTTCTTGCTCCTGTGCTCTGTTTATGTAATGTCCCGTGGATTGAACACTTTTACCCGTTCTTGCCATTGTTAGTGGATTGGATGTGACTTCTTTCACATTACCCAGTGAGCAATATAACCTCTTCCTATCATCCAGTTTTTCCTCTTAGAATGACTCCTAATTAAAGGAAAATATTCTTTAAATGGTTTTCAGGTAGCAATTTTGGAATCTGTGGCCACTTGGCCAAAAAGCCTGAGCTACAATCCTAGCCTATACTTCTATATGGAATAATTCTAAAACTGCTGACATATTTTTTAGTTTTTCTTTCACAATCAAAGGTCTTATTTAACTTACCTCCTGGATCATGATGGTAAAGGGTCCAAGCATCCGGAAGCTATGTGTGAAGTACATGTCATTGCACTGTTCTAGCATCAGGACAAAGGTCATGGGCACCACCTCACCTCACCAGTTGTGCTGATGAGACACATCACCGTGGTTACCAGAATTGTGCAAGCATATGTGATGCTGCAAAGGAAGAAGAGGCAAAAATACAGAATTAGAATCACACCTTCTCCTACATCCCTGACTCATCAGGTACCTGCCATTTGTTAATGTTCTTTGACACCATCCTCTCTCCACCTATAAAATGGAAGTGTTATTACATACATGCTAGAAACAAAATCTCTCAGAAATCTGGAAGAGTGGGATGTTACATGATGATGTGGAAAGGCCCTCGCAAGATGGTTTTTCTAAAGTATTTGGTTTCTCCAACTCTGAATGTATTTGGGGTCTAAGCGGTATACGCTGTTTACATTTGTATTCAGTCAAACTATAAACTGAGGAAATATTACAAATGTAAACTGTTCTCAGTTACCTCCAAGATCAACATTTTTTTTAGCCACTGTCAACGTGACCAGTTTCCCCATCAGCCAGAGGCTATCTTCAAGAGTCATGTAAGACTCCAAAAGAGATCTTACTATGTTTGAAACGGATCAAGATATGATTGTAAGGGTCCATTTAAGCAGGCCCAGTGGCAACCAACACAAAACAAATCCTCTTCATTGTATAGCTTGTGTCATATTTCTCAGTTGTGAAACTCTGCAGCCTAGAGAACTGAGCATGACTTAGTATAAAGAAAATGGATTTAGGTCTTAACTGCTAATAAAAGATAGCTCCCTGATAATCTTACAGTCAGGTTCACAGTTGTAGACAACCTAGTAGAGGATGATTTTCAGAGTTTCTGGGCATTTGAAGTGACAAAGAGTTCACCTGGAATTGTGGATGCCTGCTCCACAGAATATGGCCATGGATGCTTTGTATTGTCCATTGAACTGAGACACTAAAAATCACAAGCAGTTTTCGAAGTGCTAGCTTCTTCTCTTCCATGACTCTCTTTCCTCATCCATAAAATGGAAATAAATTGTCAGTTTCTAAAAGGTATCTCCATTAACACCTTTACATACCTTTTGCACACAAGAGAAAGAAGAGAATGAGGGAAGAGTTTTTGAATAAAAAGGCAGACTAATAGAGAATCACATAATAGCCATTTGTTTAGCTAATTAGTCCACATAGTGGGGATGCGTCCCTTATCTTGACTACATAGTGTAGCCTAAATGTCCCCAGAACTGGAATTAGACAGCTTTAGAATGCCTTAAAGTTTTGGGCAGTGTTGTAAGATTTAGTGTGCTTCTCAGGAGAAGTGCTGCTTCTTCCTTTGTAGTGACACACATGACTATGAGGAACACTGCTTAGACAGGCACAGGCAATGCTCATAACTGTGGCTCCCTAAAGAATGGGCAATCTACTGCAGTGTCATGCTGAGTTTTGCTGCAGGCCATGAAAGCTTATTCAGGAACTCCAAAAACACTTCTAAGGACTTACTGAAGCCTATGCTGCCTTGCTTTAGTGACCTGGGAAAGCTAGGGTGAAGCTGTTGAGTTACTCCATTGCATCTGCATGGTGGCAGTCTTTTGCAGTCACATATATAGTATTGTTTCTTTGATCTGTTTTGGTGTTGTCTTAAAGTTTCAGAGGTAAATGCACCACATGGTGAAGTAAATCATGTGGAGAACATACAACATAGCCAGGATACAGAAATAGCTACGTCCATATTTATTCTATGTCAGACTCATGAGCTCAGTAACAGGAGTAAGATCAAGGATCATCTGGGCCTCAGAAAAGAAATCCACAGACTTGTGGGAACCTTTTTAGAAGAAAATGATCATGTAATTGATTTGTACTAAAGGAGAAAAAACACCAGCAAGGAATGAGAATGTAGGCAATTATGCAGAATGTGAGATAAGGAGGAACTGAAGGTAAATAATCAGCATGTCTGAAGGTCCCTTTCCCAGGACTATAGTTAGCTCATAGTAACTTTGTTTTTAAGATTTTAAAATCATTGAATCCAATTAGTAGCTGCCAAATCTGCAAGAGCTCTGTATAAAAGTGTGTAATTGAGGCATAATAAATGACTACAGCTTGATCATATTGGTCTGCGTCTGAGTCCATACCAGCAGCACAGACTAGATTTACATTGTTAGTCAGGAGAAGAGTAACCTATGAACAACTAAACCCGGATTGGGAAAACTGTCATTGCCAAAGTTACCACAAATAAAGATGAAACAGTACCTGCCAGTCTTGGCTGTACCTCACTCTTGTCAAACACAAATGATTGAAATGCCATAGCCAGAGAAAAACTAATAGAAAAAGCAACATTTGGTCACAACAACCCCCTGCAATGCTACAGGCTCAGGGCAGAGTGGCTGGAAAGCTGCCCAGCAGAGAGGGAACGGGGCAGGGGTGGGNGCTGGGGTTCTTTAGAGAAGAGGAGGCTGAGAGGAGACCTTATCACTCTCTACAACTACTTAAAAGGAGGGTGTAGTGAGGTGGGTGCTGGCCTCTTCTCTAAAGTAACAAGTGATAGGACAAGAGGAAACGGCCTCAAGTTGCACCAGGGGAGGTTTAGGCTGGATATTAGAAAAAAATTTATTCACTGAAAGAGTGATCAGGCATTGGAACAGGCTGCCCAGGGCAGTGGTGGAGTCACCATCCCTGGAGGTGTTCAAGAAACATGTAAATATGGTGCTTAGGGACATGGTTTAGTGAGTTAGGTGGTGCGGGTTGACAGTTGGATTTGATGATCCTTGAGGTTTTTTCCAACCTTAATGATTCTATGATTCTATGAGTTTTTCTCACTGACTATTCATTCCTTAACTGCCATTGCAAGTATTTAAAGACAGAGTGTACTCACTAGATAAAGAATCCCATAATGACAACAGAGAACAGAAGTAGATTAAGAGGGCACTTAGGAGGAAAAGAGGACACTGTGGTCAAGCCATTCTTGGACATTCAGCCCAAACTCCTCTGAGATTATGACAGTCATGATGTTCCACTGTAACAACAATGGCTTTCAGCATATGGACAATTGTAATACTTTGGGAAATTTAGAAAGTGTACATATCTTGCTTGAGGTGATGACAAGTTCCAGGAGAAAATGGTCATCTTTCCATGAGACAATCTCAGTGAGGTCATAGAAGGTGGAGGTCAAAGGGGAAAAATTCCAGTGAACATGTTTTATTTTCTGCATGAGGTGCTGAAGCATTTAATTAATGAGATAGGAACAGCTGAAACAATAAAAACATTTTCTCAAACCAATATTCTTTATAATCTCCCCAGATTTCCCAACTGTCTTGCTCTCCTGCAAAGGGAGAATGGGCTTGTCAGTCTCTGGTGTTACCAGGTTCTCAAGCTAAGTAAGCTGTTCTGGGTAACTAACAGCATGGAAAGCCTTCCAAAAATCCCCATGTGTTACAAGCATTACCAGTTTAACTGAGGTTCTCTTTTCCCTCACCCAGGACTGACCCAAGTCCTTGCTGTAATGTTAGGTGATTAGTAGTAGAAGTTTTGTCTCTGAAGTCACTACTGACCAGAATAGTGTTCTGAAACACTGTATGATAACTTGTTGACAATGATGCAGGAATTGAGAAGTTCTCTCTGGATCAGTACAGGTCCAGTCTTACCATATTTTAGCTTGGGCAGCTGCATCTAAGTGGTCCCATACACAGGTAATCCATCAACTCATTTTAATTCAGGAGAAGATACAGTGGCAACAGTTTTAGGTAATCTGAATACTATTCACATACTCACTATCATGTTGCTTTTTACAACTGCTAGCTTGAATGGAGTGAGTCCCTTGTTGTTAAGAAGCTGGTCCAGGATTTCCTGCCCCATTTTATTCCCTTCCTAAGAGAGGATTAGACTGTACATCTGTCAGGCAAAGGTCTTGTTGGGTTGAAGAACCAGGATATGGAGAACAGTATTAACTATATAAGGTCAGAGAGAATATGAGATCTTCTGTGAAACAATAAGATAAAAAACCTCATCTCCTGGCTGTGACAAACTTTTAGGTAGTCCCTACTCAACTTCAGTAAGAGAAAGCAATTTGTTAGCACCCAGCACCCCCTCAGTGAACCACAAACACATCCACTTTAAAACTTCAGGATAGCAGCTGCCAGATAGAGGCCTTCAATATACATATAAAAAAAAATCATCAAAGGTAGTTTACTGCTGACCTGAAGTAGATGTGATAGGTTATCAGTACAAGAGCCTCTTTCCATTCTGATTTAGGAATAGTCAGTTTGGAACTGAACATTTCTCTGTCTAGTTAGCTTTAGGGCTATGACATCTCCAGCATAGATTGTTTTCTCCCTCTGGTTTTCAGATGGTACTGTTTGTACAGTTTGCACTGTTTGTACCTTTGAAATTCCAGTCTTGGGCATAATTTTGCATATGCATATCCCTACAGTTTTTTGCCTTGCCATAGGGGACAGACATTGCTGAGCTGAAATGAATATTAAAGTGTTTCTTTCACAAAGGACATCAACAGAACTTAGACTTCTGGAAACTGGAGAGATGTCCTGGGTTAAGCTGAGACAGAGTTAATTTTCTTCATAATACCTATCAAGAGGCTGTGTTTTGGATTTGTGCTCAGAAGAAAAGCTGATAAAAAGTGATGTTTGTATGGCTGCCAAGGTCTTTCAGCTTCTCTGGCTGTCTGCAGACAGGATGAGCTGGGAGGGAGCACAGCCCCAGTTACTAGCCCAGGATTTGATCTTAGGTTTGGGATTGAGACCCAAAGTGGCCAATAATCTATACCCATAACATACACGTCATGCCAAGTATATAGGTGAGGACCCTCCAGAAGATCGACCTTTTTGGTTCCAGATCTCTTTTGCTCTGGGTCATCTCACCAGGTGGTCACTCTCCCAAGTCCTTCCCCCCAACACCCTGGTCAGCTATCGGTCAGGGATGCTCAGATTGTTATCTCTGTCCCGTGAGTGCGGTTTTGGGACTCTCCCTGCTTTGGGATCATTAGCCGGGAACAGGCTGAGCCTTGGTCATCAGGTGGGGGGGCAGTATCACTGTGCATCACTCATTTGTACATTTGTATATAGTATTATTTTCAATGTTATTGTAGTTTAGTTATTAAATTGTTCTTATCTCAACCCATGAGTCCTTTTTTTCCCTTTACCCCTTTAATTCTCTCCCCTATCCTCGGGTGGGAGGCGAATTGCCTGAGTGGGTGTGTGGTTTGGCTCCCAGCCAAAGGGCCAACCCATCACAACCCTTTTAATTCTTTCCCCTATTTTCAGGTGGGGGGTGTACAGGGGACTGAGTGAGCGGGTGTGTGGGTTGGCCCCCAGCCAAGGGCAAACCCATCACAAGAGAGAAGCTGTCTGTTGTTGACTTACATATTGTCTTCAGAAGCCTTGACATGGACCGTATTCTTATGGAAGGGCCATATACTATGTATGATTCATGATCGTCCCTCTTCACTGCTTTTCACTTGACTGTTTGAACCTCATACTTCAGCACTCTTAAAGTGAAGTGACAGCAGTCAGAAACTGTTTGGGGAAATGGGATACACTGCTTGATAGCATATTGTTTAAGCAAAACTGAAAGAAGTTATTGAACAGTTCTTACCCAAGGACCCTTGTGGTGATATCAGCTCCATTTTCAAATGATAAATACACAATTTCCCCACTCCCAGAACAGGCAGCAAAAGATAAAATATATTCCCCTGAGAGCAGTTAAAAAATGCAGGAAATAACATGAAGTTAAACAAAACTAATGAAAAAGTCAGAAAAACTCTGAGTCAAGAAATGTCTTCATTTACACACCACCACTTAATTTGAAACTCTACAGCAACATTCCAAAATTGTTTGCTGAAGGTGAAAGCAGCAGAGGAATCCAGAGGTTTTGCCTGAGAAAGAGAGAAAATGATTTTTATAAGAATCAAGTCACAGCAAAGAGTAAAGGCAGAGCAAATGAAAGATGTATGTTCTTTAGAGGAGAAGGTGGAGGGAGTAAGAAGACCTTCCAGGCTGGGCAGGAAGAACATAAGAAACAAACAACTAGCAAATCTATAAATAATTGTTGAAGAAACTGCTTTGGACCTACAGCCTCAAAATGACCAGAAATGCAAAAAACCTGTCAAGAACAGGGCTAAGTAGATTCCACAGCCTCTCTGGGCATCCTGCTCCAGTGCTTAAATCATCCTCACAGTGGAAAGGTGTCTCCTGATGTCCAGACAGAACCTCCTGTGTTTTAGATTGTGCTGATTGCTTCTTGTCCTGTCACTGGGCACCACTGAAAAGAGCCTTGCTTTGCCTTCTTTGAACCCTCCCTTCAGATTTTTGTACGTGTTAAACAGCTCCATCTCTCTCAGCCTCACCTCATAGGAGAGAAGCTCCAGTCCCTTAATCATCTTACTGATTGGTATCTGTGCTGCAGCTCCAGGTTTGTCCTTGTACTGAGGAGCCCAGAACTAGACACAGGACTTCAAGTGTTGCCTCACCAGAGTTGAGTCAGGACAGACAGGACAGAATCTGCTGTCAACTCCCTCGATCTTCTGGCAATACTCTTAGTGCAGCCCAGGATACCTTTACCTGTCTTTGTGGCAAGGGCACATTGCTGTCTCTTGTTCAACTTGGTGTCCACCAGGACCCCCAGGTCCTTTTCTGCAAAACCATGCAGCTAGAGGCATGATTTATGACAGGGCTTTTTTTCAGGCTTTCATTTTGGTGCAGGAGTGAAAGAAGCAATCCTTTAGGGGATGGAGAGAAAGAACCATTCCTATAATGAAATATGAGTGGAAGCATAACAAAGAAAAATCTTAAGTATTTATGATCACCAGAAAGGACAGACAAGAAGGGGAAGGAAGAATTTATTCTAATCTTAACTCCTGTTTATAGTTTTAGCTTCTACTTGTGTTCTCTATTAAGAGGGCAAAACAGAACCTGAGTGGATGTACCTACTTAGCACTCAAGTAAGAGAAGCTCATCATGCACAGAGAAGCAGTACAAGGCCTATGTCCTGCTTCAATCTTATTTTATAATGTGAGTAGGATATAAAGGAGTTGATTAGCCTCATAAAGGCTCTATAGATTACTTTTTCCTTATAAAAGTAGTTCACTTTAAATGCTTTTGTTTCAGTGAAATTGTTGTGGTTTAACCCCAGCCAGCAAAAAGCACCACACAGCCACTTGCTCTCTCCCTGCAGTGGGATTGGGGAGAGAATCGGAAGAGTAAAAGTGAAAAAACTCGTGGGTCGAGATAAAGGCAATTTAATAGGTAAAGCAGAAGCTGTGCACACAAGCAAAGCAAAACAAAGAATTTGTTCAGTACTTCACATCAGCAGGCAGGTGTTCAGTCACCTCCAGAAAAGCAGAGCTCCACCATGCGTAGTGGTTACTTGGGAAGATGAACACTGTAACTCTGAATGTTCTCCCCCCCCTTCCTTCTTCTTCCCACAGCTTTATATGCTGAGCATGACACCATATGGTGTGGAATATTCCTTCAGTCAGTTTGGGTCAGCTGTCCCAGCTGTGTCCCCTCCCAACTTTTTGTGGAGAAGAAGTCTTTGGCTTAATGTAAGCAATGCTTGGCAACAACTAAAACATCAGTGTCTTATCAACATTATTCTCCACACAAATCCAAAACATAGCCTCATACTAGCTACTATGAAGAAAATGAACTCTTACCAACCAAAACCAGCACAGTGATATCAATACAGTAATCAAGAGTAAGATTAGACCATCTGTAAGAGTCGGTTAGAAAATCAGCATTGTCTCAACCTTGTCATTAAGGACATGACACCCCCAGTTAGATTATAGGGTCCTTTCCTATGGATTTGATGTGGCCTGGGAGCAAGACTCATCCTGACAGGCCTGTTGCAGCAAAGTTATGATATAATGAGAAAATCTCTAGGGTAAAAATAAAACACAATTGCCACTTTCTGAGACAAAGGCGTGGATGGCATGCAAAGAACTTGTTTCACCAACAATGCACCCTAGTACTGGTACAAGATGGATTGATGGGGGACGCGGTGATGGCAGACACCGTGCCAAGCACTGTGACAAAATCTTTAGCCTGAGATGAACTTTGCTCATTATAATGCCATTATAATACCAAAACACACCTCTATCCTAAAGGCTACCCACCTCCGAGGTAGACCACTCCCCAGGCACTCCTCTCTGGGCATGCACAACAGTGCTATCTGGCAGAGGTGGAGATAGGAAAATAAGTTCCTGGGGAGAGGTGAAGATTCCTGAGGTAGAGGAGGAGCAAGGTATGTAACTTTGTATAAAAGGTCATCCCCTAGCAATCTAAAGTTGAAGCCTTCCCCACCAAGGATCAACGACAATCATTAGGACCAGCAGGACACTGCTTGCTCCAGGCCCGGGGGACGCCTTGGACCTGCAGTGGTAGCTATATTCCTCTTTTCCTTTCTTTACTTACTTTTCACTCCCTTTACGGACAAAAAATAATAAAGTTCTTGCTGTTTAGCTGAAGCTAACCCCTTTTGGCATGGTCGCCTTAATTTTGCACTTAGACATCTCAGCAAAGAACCATCACGAGTCCTTAGTGGACCGTGACACCACCATCTGTAGCAGACTTTATCTGAACAATATCTAAATCTCTGAAAAGTTGTTTTTATTAAGCAAATACATGGAGAGATAGGTGACCCTCTTTTAGAAGCTTTCATGCTTTCTCGATCTGAAATTAGACAATGGCCCAGTATCAGTTTTAGAGGACAACACTGAAAACCCAATAGGATGGAAAGATCTAGATTTTAATGTTATCAGGAAAGAAATGGAAACAGACATGCAATATACACGTATGTACATACATATATAAACACAACATACATATATATACACACCGCAGGTATATACATATATAGACAACACAGATGGACTGACTGAAAAAGAATTAAAGGGCCAGTATAAAAAGTAGTAGTAAATTTCTCTCCTAAGCTTATTTGCATACATTCATAGATCATGGCATTGGCAATTACTAAATGCAGTGGCCAGATCATTGTCTATCATAAATCAACTAATTAGATTTATTGCACTGTTCCAGGTTTTATTAAATGACTATTCAGACAGTAACATTTTAAGAAATTAACCCAACTTTTCAGAGGGATGAAGTATGACAAGCAGGTTATAGAATTTGGAGAAATTAAACTGGAAATTAAATTTGGAGATTAAAACCTTTCTGGTATTGCATTCTTTTCCATCTGTCCTGCAGAAATTTTCTGCTTTTCATGGGTAATTTAGGTTAACAGGACAATGAAAATATGATCTCCTGCAACAAGGTGCTCACGTCTTCTCTATCTTGCCAAATCCTGGCAGCAGATGTGTTCCAACATTTTAAAGAGTTTTTTTATGACAGGCAGAGTGATATTTTGTGTCAAGAGAGAGCCTTACTGACTGTTAGCAAACATATCATTCTTCTTTACTTTTTGCGCTCTAGTTTTAAGTGACCAGTGCTTTGAAATATCTGCTGATTGACTAATACTTTGTGTCCCAAGTTTCATGCGATCACAAATATTTACTGATACTCAGCCTACACTTTTGCTTATCAAATTTCAGTCCCTACTTTTTGTTATATTTCATGAGACCTTACATAACACAACATGAAGACCACAGGAGAGAACAGGAGAAAGAAATGCATTCACACAAGAAAGAAATAGGAAAGACAGAAGACTAAAACACAAGTCTATGCACTCTGAGGCAATGATCTTTAATTTCAAAATGGTAGATAAGAAACTCTGTGAATATTTCTTATATATTTTTATACTTTCAGACAGATAAATTTTGAATGGATAATATCATAGACACAAAGCTGTCCGTATCACTTTAAGGGCGTGCAGAAACCAATGACAAAAGAGTAGAAAGGATACAGAAAAGGGATGGAGTATGCCTGAATATATGGTCAACACTTCCTCAGCATTCACTGGCACTGCAAAACACTAGGTAGTGCTGTCAGCTACTCATCTTTACCAGCAAAGCATTACCTGGTTTATTAAAAAGATAGATAAGATAGAATGGTTGTAAAAGTTCTGTAATGGTTCAGTGGGTAATGTAAACAGCTGCAGTTACAATCCAGGATCTCTATTTTGTGGCCTCTCAATGTACAAGGAAACAAAGGTATTATGTATGTGTATTTGGATGCTAGTCTCAATGAAACACTGAAAGAAGACATAGGGCTCATCATTTATGCTAAATCAATTGTAGAAAGTGGGCCCTGATCCTCCATAACTCTTCCAGAAAAAGATGGGAGAAACCCTTCTACCAAGTCTTCCATGTTCCCTTCATATGTTTCGCTATGGTTTCTGTGCACTTCATAGAAAAGGAAACTCCTCTGAAGTCTTTACAGCTTCTGTCTATCCATGCAGACTATGATGTTTTCAGTGATTAGGAATAGGCAGTCATGTAGGTGGCAGAAACTAGCTCTTTCCTTCAAGAGGAAACAAATAGCTCTTGAAGGAAAGAGCTAGTTTCTGCTAGTTTCATTCTTCAGTGAGTCAAGATGAAAAGTCTGGGCTGAGAATGCAGCTGCAGAAGCCATGCAAGATATACAGGGACTCAAAAATAAACAGTTCTCCCACAAAACACAATTTTAGGATTCCCCTTCAGCTGATAGTTGCCTGAGCTAAATGTAGAACGATCAGTTTGTTCACACGAGGTAAGTGACAGATGACACATCTCATTACAAAATCTTTGAATGTCCATCAGTTTAGTGGGTTCCTCAGGCACATTGATGAAACCTTCACAATCACTATCCCTTCCTGTCAGTTGTTACTCCTAGAGAAAGACAAGAATCAACAAAAGGCATTGAACTTGAATGTTTGCAAGAGTTGGTAGGTTTGAAATCTACATTGTCTCCCTCTGTGTAATGTGTATTTAGGAGAGAAATTCCAGTCTCCTGTGTTCTTAATTGGAGTTCAGCTGTTCAAAATAAAATATATCTAAAAGGAGTATGGTCAGTCTACAAAAGGAGAATGGAAGTCCTAACAGTAAGGTGTATATAGATATATTATATATATATATATTTTTTTTTTTTTTAATGTACATAACAGCTGTTCACCATATCGAATCTGCTCTGGACAGTTTCTGGTCAGGGAAATATTCAAAGCATTCTTCTATCCCAGGTGAAGATATACAGAAGACGCACTGGGCAGAACAACACGTGAACACCTGAAACACCTTGAAGCTGCTGGCTGAAATCCAAGGGAGGGAGATGGCCCAAGGAACACTGCAGGTTAGTATACATCTAAAAGATGAGAGTGAGAAATTAGAGTGCTGACAAGAGCCAGCTGGCTCTGCTGTTCAGGTTGCTTTTATGGTCTCTCCAGAATTGACTCTAAGAATCTGTTGTAATTGTATCTGGTGGGGCTTTTTTTGGTAGTGGGGGAGGGGCTACAATGATGGCTCCTTTAAGTAACTGCTAGAACTTCCCCCCAGCTCCATATCTGTTCTGGTAGAGCAGGAGGGGACTACAGATGTGGCACTTGTGAGTAACTGCTAGAAGTTCCCCTGGCTCCAAGGTTTTGGTAGCAGGGGGTGGGAGAAATGAGACTACAGAGATGGCCCCTGTGAGAAACTGGTGGAAGTTTCCCCAGCTCCAAGTCGGACCTGCCTCTGGCCAAGGCTGAGACAATCAATGACTCTGTGAATGACATATTTAAGAGGGGGGACAGTGCATCAAGTGGTGCCACAGCCCTGGGCAGGGCCCAGCCCCGCCAGCCTGTCCTGCTGGCTTCCCCTTAGTGAATCCATTCTGACTGCTCCTGTCCACCTTCTTTTCCTCCACTTGCTTAGAGATGACCTCCACAATGAGTTTTCCAGGGATGGAGGTGAGTGCTAGAACTTCCCCCCAGCTCCATATCTGTTCTGGTAGAGCAGGAGGGGACTACAGATGTGGCACTTGTGAGTAACTGCTAGAAGTTCCCCTGGCTCCAAGGTTTTGGTAGCAGGGGGTGGGAGAAATGAGACTACAGAGATGGCCCCTGTGAGAAACTGGTGGAAGTTTCCCCAGCTCCAAGTCGGACCTGCCTCTGGCCAAGGCTGAGACAATCAATGACTCTGTGAATGACATATTTAAGAGGGGGGACAGTGCATCAAGTGGTGCCACAGCCCTGGGCAGGGCCCAGCCCCGCCAGCCTGTCCTGCTGGCTTCCCCTTAGTGAATCCATTCTGACTGCTCCTGTCCACCTTCTTTTCCTCCACTTGCTTAGAGATGACCTCCACAATGAGTTTTCCAGGGATGGAGGTGAGGCTAACAGGCCTGTAGTTTCCTTGGTCCTCCTTCTTGCCCTTCTTGAAGACTGGAGTGACACTGGCTTTCTTCCAGCCCTCAGGCACCTCTCCTACTCTCTGTGACCTTTCAAAGATGACAGTGAGTAGCCTAACAATAGCATTGGCCAGCTTCCTCAGCACCCATGGGTGCATTCCATCAGGGACCATGGATTTGTGAGTGTCAGGTTTGCCTAAATTATGTTTAACCTGATCCTCCTTGACTAAGGGAAAATGTTCCTTTCTCCAGACTTTCTCTCTTGTCTCCAGGATCTGGAATTCCTGAGGGCTGGCCTTAGCAGTAAAGGCTGAAGCAAAGAAGACATTAATTCTGCCTTCTCTGTATCCTTCTTCACTAGGGCACACATCCCATTCAGCAGTAGGTCCACATTTTCCCTAGTCTTCATTTTACTACTGAGATATTTGAAGAAGCCCTTCTTGTTGTCCTTGACATTCCTAGCCAGATGTATTTCCCAGTGAGTCTTAGCCTTCATTGTCACATGCTTACTCTGACAATGTTCCTATATACCTTCCAAGTAGCCTGTCCTCTTTTCCACGTTCTTTATACTTCCTTCTCCTGTTTGAATTTTACCAGGAACTTCTTGCTCATCCATGCAGGTCTCCTGCCTGCTTTGCTTGACTTCTTACTCATAGGCATGCACCAATCTTGAGCTTAGAGGAAGTGATGCTTGAATGTTAAACAGCTCTCTTGGACCCCCCCCCTTCCTTCTAGGGCCCCTGTGAGAATCCTTCCAAGTAAGAAGAGGCAAAAGTTTGCTTTCCTGAATTTCAGGGTTGCGATCCTACTTTCTGCCCTGCTTCTTTCTCACAGGATCCTGAACTCCACCGTCTCATGGTCACTACAGCCAAGGCTTCCTCCAGCCTTCACATCTCCAACCAGTCCTTCTTTGTTTGTTAGTACAAGGTCCAGCAGCACACCTCTCCTTGGGTCCTCCATCATCTTTATCAAAAAGTTGTCATCAGTGCTCTGCAGGAACCTCCTGCCTAGCTGTGTTGTTTTTACAGCAGATATCAGGGTGGTTGAAGTCCCCCATGAGAACCAAGGTCTGTGATCATGAGGCTACTTCCAGCTGTCTGTAGAAGTCCTCACTGACTTCCTCTTCCTGCTCAGGTGTGCTGTAGTAAACACCCACAGCAATGGCACCCATATAGCCTGCCCTTTAGTCCTTACCTGTAAGCTCTCAACTCACTCTTCATCCACTCCTAGGCAGAGCTTGATACATTCCAGTTGCTCTCTGACATAAGGAGCAATGCCACTACCATGCCTTTGTGGCCTGTCTTTCCTAAAAAGCACATGGCCATCCATGACAGCATTCCAGTCATGTGAGTCATGTGTGTCTTTGTAATTGCAACGAGATCTTGGCCCTGTGACCACACACAGATCTCTAATTCTTCCTGTTTATTCTTCATGCTGTGTGCATTGGTGTACGGACATTTCAGAGAGGTAATTGAGAAGCAGGTTTCCCAGGAGGGGTGCAAGAGAAGCCTCCATAGACATGTTCCATGTGCACTTCCCCAGCTACATGCATGCACTGGAGGCATCCCAACTTGAGCCATGTTCTACTGACTACCCTGTCTCTGTAACTCTCCCCTTCCTATAAAATGTATAAATCACTTTATAAATGTAGTTTTGGAGCCCAAAAAGGAGCTTTCTGCCCTAAAAATAAGGGTTTAGACCTTCAAAATTGAACTGTGGGCCCTAAAAAAGGCAAAGGGTAATAAAAACCAGGTTTGGACCCTAAAAATGAGGCTCTGGGAACTAAAAAGGGTAGGCTAGATTCTATAATAGATACTTTGGACCCTGAAAAGGATGGGAACCTAGTAGTTCCTCTATGGCCCCCAGAAATCAAGCTTTGGTCCCAAATATAGGGCTTTGAGAGATTTAATGGAGGCTTTGAGCTGTAAAAGAGGGGTTTGGACCCTTAAAATGAGAGTTCAGACCCTCAAAAGGAGGGTTTGGGCCTTCAAAATGGGGCTTAGGGCCTTAGAAATAGGGCTTTGGAAGAAACATGGAGGCTTTGAATCCTAAAACTACGCTTTGTACCCTCAAATGATGCTTTGGTACCAAAAGCTAAGGCTTTGCACCCTAAAAAATGGGTTTTGGGAGCTCAAATTAAACAACTGAGGCTTTGCACCGTAAATGAGGCGTTTGGACTCTAAAATGAGGCGTGGTCCCAGAAAAGGAGGCTTTGGAAGCTAGAAGTGAGGGTTGGGGTCTGAAATAAGCTTTTGGACCCTGTAAATAGGGCTTTGGCCTCTAAAAGTTGAGGTTTTGAACCTTCAAAATCAGACTTCAGTCCTTAAAAATTATGCTGTAGGTTCTTAAAATGAGTCTTTGAACTTTAAAAGAGGGGTTTGGAACTCACAAATGAGGGTTTGTACCCTAAAAATTAGACTTTGAGACCAAGAGGGAGGCTTTCAGTTCTAGAATGAAATATTTGGGATCTAAAAATGATACTTTGATACCTAAAAGAGGGCTTTGGACAGTAAAAATGAGGATTTGGACACTCAAGATGCGGCTTGGATCCTAAAAACGACTGGGTGGAAATGATGCTTTGGACCCTGAGAATGAGGTTTTGAACAGTCAAAATGTGTCTTTCAACTCTAAAAAGGAGACTTTGTAAATTAAAATTGAGCTTTTAGACCATAAAAATGAGGCTTTGGTCACCATAAAATTGAGACTTTGGTATCTAAAATGATAGAATTTTTTCCTTATGTCCTATCAGAATTTCCCGTAATGAAACTTGTTCCTGTTGTCTCTCTCTTTCACTGTGTTGTTCTGAGAAGAGTTTGACTCCTCCTGTAACCCACCAGGGGTATTGGAAGATAATAATTATATCTAGCCCAGGCTTCTCCAAGCTGAACAAACTAGCCATCCTCAGCTTCCTCATATATCACGTGCTCCAGCACCCTAACTGTCACTGTGGTTGTTAACTGTACTCACTCCATCATCGTCTCTCTCCTACTGCAAAGCTCAACCCAAGACTTGTTCTAGATGCAACCGCATATATGTTGAGGCAAATAATCACTTCTCTTGCCCTGGTGGCTATGCTTTTCCTAATACATCAGTCAATAGTTAAATGGGATTGTCACAAAGGCACACTACACTGCTGATGCAACTGGTGTTCAAATTGGAAATCTTACTGTAGAGTTGTCCCCTAGTCAGTCAGTCCCTGGCCTGAAGTGATTCATAAGTTAGTTCCATTCCAGATGTGAGACTTCATCTTGAATGGCAGATTTTTAGTTTCCTTTCTCTCTTTTTCTTTTTTTTCCAAATCATTATTCAGACATGGAACAATAAGTAGGAAGAAAGAGTTCTCACTTCATAGGCTTCAAATTTTTCACTTCAGTGAGCTGGTGGATTGTTTCTCCCTTGTTATCTAGATAAGAAAAGATAATATTTTATTAAAGCTTGTCTTTTTATTTGAAAGTTATCTCAACAAGCATAGTTGTTTGTAAGGCTATTAGGCTAGCTGGCCTATCTGGAAAAGTTATACCACCATGTCAAAGGGAAGGAAAATTGTGAAAATGGACTATTTAGCATGTAAGTAATAGACAGACCACTTGTTTTCTTAATATACATGTTTCTCAGAGGACAAAGCAACAAGAAATCCTGTCATCAGCCAAACAACTTTTATAAACATTAGCATATTTTAAGATTGATCAAGGGTCTTCCATTTCCCTGTGCGTAGACAAATCCCTTTGGAGCAAACTGTGGCATGTTAAAAATAAGTTTCTCTAATAAAATAAGGTAATTTCTTAACTCCTGGTAACTTTACATGTGTCACACACACATGTCAACATGCACACACTCTTCCAGAGTCCTGTTAGACAAGTTCATCAGATCTGTATAACAATCCACCCTCATGTGCACATATCCAATCAGGTGATGAGCACCTGCTTTAAAAATTATTCCAAATAATATATAATATATTTTACAGAATTTTCATTAATGTTTTAATTAAAGGATATTGCATTTACTTCATCTTCACAAAATTTTAATGGTAGGCTTTAAAAGTTCATTTTAGGCATTTTAGCATCATGAACAACATGTTGAGAATAAAGAAGAGCACATTAGGGACAGGTACAAACCTTTTTAGACAAATGTAGAGTTACGCAGGTAGTGATAATTGCAGCCTGAAGTTTAGGCACTAATTATGATTTCAGATTGACTGTCACATAGCCTTTCCAGATTTTGAGTCTATCATTCCATCTATGTTTGTTTAAATACGGTAACAATGTCACAGTATTTAAACAATGACAGACCTTCAGGCCTCCAAAGTTGCACAGCCCAGCCTTGCTTTTATTTGAAGAAACAGAGGATCTACTCACTTTGGTAGAAAAGTTGCATCTTTCTACACAGCACTTCAGTGATGGTCTCAGAAGTAGTGCCACTTCATTCACCCATCTCTTACCCAAACAGCTGCTTCATGATATGCAGCTGGGACTGGCTTGGCTGATAGTTTGGGTGAGAACAGTTCTGACAAGTGTGTTCGTGGCCTGCAAAAGATAAACATATAATTTTATTTAGGACACAGAACTGAGCAGGATAAATTTTGCTGGGAGAAGGGTAGCAGGATAGATATATTGACCATCTTATTGTTGCAGTGCTTTCATTTGTTTGGGGTTTTTTGTTTGTTTGTTTTTCCAAAGACTTGGTGATACTGTTCCTGAGAAAACAAGCCCAACATTGAAGTGGCAGAAATCTGATGCCAAGTGGAAAAAGTAACAGATGCAGATAGATGGATGTGAAGTTCTCAGAACTGCAAAAACTTAACTCGAGAGTTTCACAGAATGTACATTTATTTTGCACAAAACTTGTGTTTCTTTCTTCCCACTGGGTTCGGAAGGTTGTATTGATGAGGTTGCCTCTATGCTAAAGGAGCAAAGAAAACATCCAGGGCAACGACAGATTCAATGACTTGTTGGCCTGAATGGGAAACCTGTTCACACAAATTTCTACAAATGCAAAGACAGATGTTAAAAATAAGATGACGGTGAATTATCCTAATACTAATAAATCTACCTACGTTGCTAACCATTCAGAAAGAAACCCTGCATATCATTTTCTAAGAAAAGGCTCAAGATTTCAGGTTTGAGGTGATTTATTATTGGAAGCAAATGTAATGAATTTGGTCTGACACAGGAACAACAATCTAGTCTTTTATTTTTTAACACAAAAATCTGCAAATAACTTGCTGAGCTGAGAAATGTCTAGAATGACTCAGCACAAAAAAGCCTATCTCAGACGACTACCTATCAAACGCTTCTAACTTGAAACTCTCCATCTTGAATGTTACTCTAAGATCCTATGACAGTTTTGTGATGAGAATACATAAATCATTCTACTGTAGTGACAAGAAATGAGCACAAGGTAGCAGCAGAGATCTGAGTGGAGAACAGGAAGGGCTTGAGGAAATTCCTGTCTGCCTGAACCCAAGATATGAAGACTTACTCAGCATATGTCAGGCTGTTAAGAACCACTAATTTCCATATAGTTGACCTGAAAAATGTATCTAAAAGCTGATCTTTAATGACAGAAAAACAGAAGATATCTCAGATACACTCAGTACAAGCCAAGCATATCAGGGTGGCACTTAGGATTGGCTGGATTTTATTTGTAAATAGATCTGTTGTGTTGCTGAATCATTGCAAACAGCACACTGATTTTTACAGAGACATTTAGGCTAATGTAACATGATACCCTGAAACAGTTGTGCGCATACTCTTTCTTGACTTAGTTCTGTTTCTAGAAATTTACCTCGCCTTTAGCAGATGTAACATTGTATTACCCACAAATATTTGGACTGTGTTAATTAAGGTAGCATATAGTCAAGCTTAAAAGTTTAACAATGCATATTTATGTTTAGAGAAGACATATATGTGGCTACCCCAATCAAAAACAATCCAAACAGAGAAACTGTCTGAGAAGCTAGAGATCAGGTTAGGAAAGCTAAAGCCCTGATAGAATTAAATCTGGCCAGGGATGTTAAGGGTAACAATTTATATGGGTATGTCAGCGATAAAAGGAGGACTAGAGAGAATGTGGGCCCCGCTCTGTAAGGAATCGAGACACCTGGCTACTCAGGTTATTGAGAAGACTGTGGTACTTAATGAGTTGTTGCCTCAGTCTTCACTGGCAAGAGCTCAAGCCACACTGCCCAAGTTGCAGAAGGCAAAGGCAGTGATTGGGAGAAGGAAGAACCGCCATCTGTAGAAGATCATGTTCAAGACCCTCTGAGGAATCTGAAGGTGCACAAGTCCATGGGACCTGATGAGATGCAACCGTGGGTCCTGAGGGAACTGGCAGATGAAGTTGCCAAGACACTATCCATCACATTTGAGAAGTCGTGGCACTCTGGTGAAGTTCCCGCTGACTGGAAAAGGGGCAACAAAACCCCCATTTTAAAAAAGGGAAATAAGGAAGACCCGGGAACCTACAGGCCAGTCAGTCTCACCTCTATGCCTGGCAAGATCATGGAGCAAATCCTCCTAGAAACTATGCTAAGGCACATGGAAAACAAGGAGGTGATTGGTGACAACCAACATGGCTTCACCAAGAGCAAATCATGCCTGGCAAATTTGGTGGCCTTGTACGACGAGGTCACAGTGCTGGTGGATAAGGGAAGGGCAACTGACTTATCTAACGGAACTTGTGCAAAGCGTTGGACACTGTCTCACACAACATTCTTGTCTCTAAGTTGAAGAGACATGGATTCAACGGAAGGACCACTCACTGGATAAGGAATTGGCTAGATGGTCACACTCAGAGGGTTGTGGTCAATGGCTCCATGTCCAAGTGGAGACCGGTGATGAGTGGTGTTCTGCAAGGGTTGGTATTGGGACCAGTGTTGTTTAACATCTTTGTTGGCAACATGGACAGTGGGATTGAGTGCACGCTCAGCGGGTTTGCCGACGACACCAAGCTGTGTGGTGTGGTGGACATGCTGGAGGGAAAGGGCGCCATCCAGAGGGACCTTGGCAGGCTAGAGAAGTGGGCCTGTGCAAACCTCATGAAGTTCAACAAGGCCAAGTGCAAGGTCCTGCATGTGGGTCGAGGCAACCCCAAGCACAAATATAGGCTGTGTGGAGAATGCCTTGAGAGCGGCCCTGAGGAAAAGGCTTGGGGGTGTTGGTTGATGAAAACCTCAACATGAGCAGGCAATCTGCACTTAGAGCCCAGAAACCCAACTATTTCCTGAGCTGCATCAAAAGGAGCATTAGCAGCAGGTCGAAGGAGGTGATTCTCCCCCTCTCTTCTGCTCTTGTGAGACCCCACCTGGAGTACTGTGTTCAGATGTGGGGCCCCCAACATAAAAAAGACCTGGACCTGTTGTAGCAAGTCCAGAGGAGAGCCACAAAGATGGTCAGAGGGCTGGAGCACCTCCCCTATGAGGACAGGCTGAGAGAGTTGAAGTTGTTCAGTCTGGAGAAGAGAAGGCTCTGAGGAGACTTAATAGCAGCCTTCCAGTACCTGAAGGGGGCCTACAGGAGGGATGGGGAAACACTCTTTATCAGGGAACGTACTGACAGGACAAGGGGTAATGTGTATAAGCTGAGAGAGGGTGAATTTAGACTAGACATTAGGAAGAAATTTTTCACTGTGAAGGTAGTTAGACACTGGGCAGGTTTCCCAGGGAAGCTGTGAATGCCCCATCCCTGGAAGGTGTTCAAGGCCAGGTTGGATGAGGCTTTGAGCTACTTGATCTAGTGGGAGATGTCCCTGGCCATGGCAGGGGGGTTGGAACTTGATGATCTTTAAGGTCCTTTCCAACCCTAACCACTCTAGGTTTCTATGATATGTATTGTATTTGTTCTTTTTCTAGGTAGAAAAATTCCAGCAGTCACAAATACAAAAAACCAAAAACCAAACATTACTTGGTTACACTAAAGATTTTCTGTTGTATGCTGGAAGCCAAACATCGAAAGGTAAAATAAAACATGTAAGAGTAAATAAAAAGACAGTTGTCATATATAACAGTATCCTGTCTGATAGAATAAGAAAAACTTCCAGCTAAGTCAGGTTAAAACTTTCTCTGTATGTTTTCAACAGATACACTCCAAAAAAAAAAATGTGCTTGACATTTCTTGCAGGAAGAACCTTGGTTTTCAACATAGATTTAGCTGTTACAGAGATCTCTGCTATTGGTTTAAGAGAAACATGTGAAACAGGCTTACATAAGTCCCTCATAGGGGCATGCTCATTGACTACTGAGGAAGAAATGAGGATGTGGACAGCTTGGTGTGTGGCCATGTATTTCTTTGGAGCAGGTAAGGCAAGTGTAGAGCCATGATACCTGCTCTGATCTGGGAGAATGCACCTTTCTTGTTTCACTGTGGGTTTTTTTTTTGCTTTGTCTTACAGGAGCTAAAATGATCCAAACCTCAAGTCTTGTGTTGAAAGAAAATGAGGATGCTACTCTGTCATGCAGTCAAAATGATAATCACAATTTTATGAGCTGGTATCTGCAACAGCCAGGGAAGGGGCTGCAATTGCTCTATTATTCTGTCGGTGAAAATCAGGAGCAAAGGGTGACAACTGACATTGAATGCAAAGCTAAGCGGCTAAGCCTCGCAGACTTCTATTTGGACATTTTATCGGTGCACATGAACCATTCAGCTGTCTATTTCTGTGCCAGCAGTTTGGACACAACATTTCAAAGTCACTTGCTTTCTTTACATATACTTCTCTCCTTTCCAGTGCCTTCCTCAGAAGGGAGCCACTCTCAGCACAGGAAAACCATATGTAGGCCTATTGACAAACCAGATGTTGCCAACGAGTTGTAATGAGAGGCAAAATAGGTCTTTGAAGTACAGGTTAATTGCTGAACTCCTCCTTCCTGATGAACCATTTTTTCTCTATCTCATCAGAACACTCAAAGATTGTTACTCAAATGTAGACGTAAAAAAAAGGAAAGAAACTGCAATCTACACAGCCGCAAATTATTATTCCCTAAGCCTTTTTCTTACTTGACACAGAACAATTACTTGAAACATACATATGTCTGAGTCTGAAATACTTCAGAGATAGTGAGCTGTATGTAGACTCTTATTGCTCACTGCATATTATCAAGCAGTGAAAGCCACAATGCTTTTCACTGTGCTTGGAAAGGTTACCCTAATCACAAGAAATCTGTCGAACTAAGATTGTCAACACTAATGAGAAGGAGCCTGAAAGAAAAATGATATAAGAATAGAAGCTGAACAGATCTAATACACCACAGATTGAACTAACATGACAAAAGAGCAGCCAGGGTCTTTTTTTTTAACATGCTCTGCAAATGACACAGTCTTGAAAAGTTACATGTGTGGAGGATATGAAGAAGAAAGGGAGATAGTACAAAGTAGTATGCAACTTAGAATCAATTCACATTCAAGAAAAATAACATGCAGATTTCTATTTATTCAGAAATTGTTCTGAATATCCAGTTTACTTCTGGCTACATAGTAAAGCACATGCCTTGTACTTGTATCTCTCTCGCTGCCTAATAATCATCAACACAGTCTAGATTAATATGATTTTTTCCTTCTCTGTAGGTGAGGTCTGAGGGTTTTTTTCTCACAAGCAACTCTGTGATGTTCCTCATACAAAGTCTTGTAGTTTTCTCTGACTTCGAGGTAAGCCTTAATGTGTACACTGCTCCAGAGAGCATCTGTATTTTGAAAGTAAAAATATAGAGGGATGAACAGCAGAATATGAATGTAATTTTATTTACTCTATAATGTCTCCCTGATGGTATATTTTATACTTGTCATGAAGACTCTTGTGTCTCACAAAGACCTACCAGTGTATTTCTAGCACCACTATTCTCCCAGATAGTGTCATTGATGCAATGGAATTAGTCATAGCATGAGGTACTCTTTGGTGTAAGCATTCCATGATGATAACATAACAAATTGTCCTTAATTGTCCTGCAGCAAGAAAGCACTAAGCAAAGACCTTGTGATGTGTAAAAGTCGCCTGCATAATTTGCTATTTCTGAACTGAACTGTTTCCAGACAGAGGATTTTGGAAAGGTTTAAAGAAGGGATGTAGAATGGGACCATTCTATAATTACAGACACAGCATCCACCTTCTGAGGTTATTCTTATCCCAATCTGAATTATGTCAAATTATATTGTAAATGCTGTAGGGCAAAGATGTATCTATATTACCATATATGCAGGATAAGCATACTGAACTTATGGGGAAATTTTCAGTTTGTGTTTGTTATGCAGCATTTCTTCATTGGCAAAGGAATTATTGGATTCCAGTCACATCCTCTAGGGAAAAGGTGGAAGAACCTTTATCTGAGTCATTTGTAGATAACTGACTGCCTAGGGAGCAACTTTACGTAAAAGTGATTAAATATGGATAACCAGCAAGTCCTTGCAGCAATGAAAGCTAATTGCATCTTTGGTTGCACTAGCAGGAGGGCAGTTAGCATGTTGTAGCACTTGTGCAGCTGTATTTGGAATATTACCTCTACTGTCCATATACACCCTCACCCTGCCCCAACCCCAGTACAACAGAGATATCAACAAATGGTAGAGGGTCCAGCAGAAGGTCACTAAGATGATCAAGGGACTGGAGAAGAAGCATAAGAAGAGAGACTGAGGGAATTGATTTTGTTCATCTTGGGGAGAAGCAGGCTAAAGGGTGGCTATTTGCATGACTCCAACTGCCTAAACAGAGTTGAAGTTTTGGAGGAGCATAGTGGAAGCCAGTGAGAACAAGCTGCAGTGAGATAAACTCTGACTAGACATAACGAAAAAATGATTCCTCTTGAGGGTGCTTCAGCACTGGAACAGATTTCTCAGAGAGCTTGTCAAATCTGTCCTTGAAGATATTCAGAAATCACCTGAATGAACCTCTGAGCAACATGATCTAGCTTTGGAGTTAGCCTTGTTTTGAACAGGAATTTGTATTGAGAGATCTCCAAGCATATCATCCCATCAAAAGTATTGTACAAGTGTATGATTTTTATCATCATGTTTTGCTGTTTTGAGACACCTAGAAAAAGCATGTGCTTTTTTTTTTTTTAATTTGCAAAAGCAGGTCAGCAACTCCCCCAAAACCCACAAGTCTTTCATTTTTTGTGTATTGCACAACAGAAACAGCAGCTGCACATGCAAAACCCATCTGTTGAGTTCAGTAACAAGAAGATTGTGTGATAACAGACAAAAAACGCACCAGCTTTCATGAGGCCTTTATGTGTCACTATTTCTGTCCAACTGTAATATGGTAAACAGGGAGCTGCACCCTGTGCCTCATCCTGAGAGGCTGGGGTGGTGGTGTGGTAAGAGAGGCTGATGCGTTATCAGAATGTTTTTTTAAGTAAATGTCAAACCGCATCCTGTTTTGGCTAAAATTCAACTGCTGTTACCTTAAAGAGATTCAAGCACATTTTGACATGTCATCTGCTCTAATTCTGAGGTACTGTTTTCTGCTGAAGCCTTCAGAGATATTTCTCCCCTCTGTTGAAGACCTTGGCTATGCTAGACAGATGCTCCCTTCAGGTTCTCCACTCTATGCCTCTTACTCCTTCTGCCTTGTTATTGCATTCCCAAATGTTCTGCTTCCAAAGCCCCATAAGCACTCTTCTATCTTGGCCTGTGTTATTCCTACCTCTATTTAGGATACATTTATGTACAGCATAAAAGGTATGACACTGTTCTCCATTTATTCCTGAGGGAGCTGCCTCTGAATTACCAACTGTTTAACTTGTGCCGTAAGATAGCAGCTTAATGAAATGCAAAGTGGATGAAAGGTCTTCAGAAACAATCTCCAGGATTAGTAATCCCTTTCGTTTCCAGTTTATGCTGCACAGAAATGGTGCCCACAAACACAGCTTTAAAGAACCACCCCCTGGTTCTCCTTCCACCTCCCCCCACAAATTAGATTCTCTTACCTTTTTCTGAGTGGCATCCTGTTTTTCAGATTTGAAACATATTTGTGCCATAACGAAACCCTGTATAGACCTTGTATACACATGTGTTTCACATCATAACCCACACCTTTTTGCTTTATGATTTTTAGTTTGTAGGCCACGGTGATACACATTTTTCACTCACCAGCATCAGCATAGATTAGTTTGTGTATTGATTCCAGTGTTGCATTCTTAAAAAAATTGGCAACACACTCAAAACAGTTCAAAGGATCGAACCATTCCTGGGCTGAGATCCTCGGTCGGCTTGTCAATGAGTAGGTACTCCTGTTCCGTATGGAAAACTCATCTGTCCCTACCCCTTCAGTCCTCTTAACACCGTTCACTTTCCAGATAAGATTCAGGTGGTCAGGGTAGATGCCAGAGGCCAGGCATACAAGTGTGGCTTTGCTCTTCTGTTGGATCTCGTGCTTTGACAGAGAAAAGATGGCCACATCTGGAGGTATGATTTCATCATTCTATCCCTGAAATAGAAAACAATATAGCCCAGAGACTACACCCTCATACATTTAAATATCAGATTATGTGGGTTTTTTTGCAGAAATACTCAAGAAATTCAAGAGTCAATGTGACCTATAGTGCTGAGCATGCAGGATCATGATCCTCAGTCTAAAAAATTATATTCACATTATATTTTAATTATCTTTCCAAAATAATATGTTCTAAATATGCCATGACTATATATAAACTGATCCTCTGCTTTCATCCTCTGTTTTCCTGATCTCTTTCTGTGTAGGTCTGTCTCCTCAAGTTGAGTCAAGGTTTTTCTGAAATTTCTTGGCTTATTTTACCTCAATCTCTCCTTCTCCTTATCCTACAGTTTCAAAATTAAAAATAAACCATTAAAAAATCTGAAACCCTAAACCTATAATCTTTGACCTAAAAAGTTTCCCAAAAGAACGAAGAATGAATGTGTTTTGATGTTTAGCAAAGAAATAGTAGGCCATGTTTTCTTACCTAAGTTAGTCAGCTTAGTTCCTGTCACAAAATTTTGCTTATATCCAGAGCACAAAGAGATAATAGAGTAATAAATTCCACACCCCACACAACTATTGAGCAAAATACGAATTTAAACTGTGAAGGCTTGATTCTGCACGCTAGTACCATTTCCACTCTGCTTGAGGAAAAGTAAGTGCACTAGCTCCTTGGTGTCTTATTTTGGTGCCAAAAAAGACACAAAGTACAAGTTTATTAAACTATGAAAGGAAGCAAATGGTACTTCAACTATGTTTCTCATGTCAGTGTCACAGGACTTGTCAGCTCTATTATTTCTATTAAAGCTATCTCCTATTTTTTGTCTTGCATAAACTCATGGCAATACAGAAAGAATTGAGATCAGAAAATAACACAGTTTAATGCTAGACAATAATTCCTCTTGACAAAAGTCTGTTTGTGTGTGTCTGAAAATATGAATGCTTGATTTTTTTGGTTCTGTGTGTACATTATGTATGAATATTTCCCCTGCTACAGAAACGTTCTGTGATATAACCTCTTTAATTCAGATATTTGCCATTTAGCTTTTCTTGTGCTCTCATGGGATTGCTTTACAGAATTACCTCCCACTTAAGTCTTTCCTGATGTTCTTTCTCAGGCTCATTTGACCATCTCCTTATCCGCTCTTTCTCTTTCCCCATCTGTCTGCTAGGAATCCAGTGTATACATTTGAAATCTGAATAGCCAGACAGCATGGTAGAAAGCATAGAGATGTCATGGTAAAAATGACTTTAATGACTCTAAACAGTGCATAAGAAACCAGACTGCAACTAGAATTTTAACTCTAATGAAATTAGTGGAATCTATATCACTCATTTCAATGAAACTAGCTTTGTAACATTTGGTTTTCTGTTTTTGCTTCCTGGATCCAGTGTTGTAGTTCAGTGTGAACACTAGGTTCCCTGCAATAACTTGACAAAAAAGTCATTTCCCTAGTTTCCATGTATCTGGACATGCAGGTCATTTCTTTTTCCCCTTTAATGGCATCTGTATTCTGCCTTTGGAAAGCACGAATGCTGTCAGTTAGGAAATGCGTATGTGATATCACACTATCTGAAAGTGCAAACTGTTTTTCTTCAGCAATATATCAAATTTCACCAGAGCCAGACCACAGTGTGTTTGTTCACTCATGCACATTCTCTGGGCTGCATCAAAAGAAGCATTAGCAGCAGGTCAAAGGAGGTGATTCTCCCCCTCTACTCTGCTCTCGTGAGACCCCACCTGGAGCACTGTGTTCAGATGTGGGGCCCCCAACATAAAAAAGACATGGACCTGTTGGAGAGAGTCCAGAGGAGAGCCACAGAATTAATCAGAGGGCTAGAGCACCTCCCCTATGAGGACAGGCTGAAAGAGTTGGGGTTGTATAGCCTGGAGAAGAGAAGGCTCTGAGGGGACTTTATAGCAGCCTTCCAGTACCTGAAGGGGGCTACAGGAGAGATGGGGAGGCACTCTTTATCAGGGAGCGTAGTGAGAGGACAAGGGGTAACGGGTATAAGCTAAAAGAGGGGAGATTTAGACTAGACATTAGGAAGAAATTTTTCACTGTGAGGGTGGTGAGACACTGGAACAGGTTGCCCAGGGAGGCTGTGGATGCTCCATCCCTGGAGGGGTTCAAGGCCAGGCTGGATGAGGCTTTGAGCAACCTGGTCTAGTGGAGGGTGTCCCTGCCCATGGCAGGGGGGTTGGAACTTGGGGATCTTTAAGGTCCTTTCCAACCCAAACCATTCTATGATTCTATGATTCTATAAAATGCACTTTGGCACAACAATTGCCATCTGCTTACCTGTTCTTAAACATGCTGTCTTGCCTGGCTCTTTTCCCTCTATCTTTTTCTAGAAAATCCCAGTGGGGATCACCAGATTCTACTTATTCAGGCTCCATCAAAATTCCCTTTCTTTTTATTCCAGAATCTTAAAGGAAGTCTCTGGTATTTGCTGTATTTCTTTCCTACATAGAACTGTTCCAAAATGCAGTTTGCCTGCTCCAAAACACCTATTGCCAAGTTTCTCCTCCATTCACTTTGACCAAGCACCACCATACCTTCTCTGAAAGTCTATGTGTGAGAAGAAGATTGATCAGGATTTTTTATAGGCTTGATAATATAACCATTTTCACCAAATGTCTGTATAGATTGTATTCATCTTAATGTGCTCCAGAAAGAGCTGGAATTATTTTTTATATTTATATTTACTCTAGTCTACACTAACTTTATAGAGCATGAATAATGAGGCATCTTGGGGAAAGAACCCATCATCTGAATCCAAAGACTTCTCTCTTTGTTTTTACCCTTTCCACACTCCCAAAATCTTGCCTCTTGCACAACCTAATACACTCCTCACTATTCCCACTTGCCCAGAACTATTACTTTTGTTCCTTATCCAAAATACTGGACATTATCAGAATACAACCTCACAGTGTAGTATCAAAACTAATAACACCTGTCCATGGCTGCTGTCCAACTCTAGACATGTTAAACTCTTAAATAACTTTTTTTTTTTGCAGAGTAGTAGGCAAAGGTGTGCTGAAAAGAAGGTATATTGATCTACCTAAGCAGTACTTGTTTATTAAATATTCTGCATTGTTTTCTAACGATGATTCAGATCACAGCATAAAAACAACCCCTCATTTCTCTGTCATGAGTAAAGCACTTTATTGTCTGGTGCTGTAGTTTGACATCAATATCTTCACAATTTTTAGGAATCATAATATATATTTTAAGATCCAGTCTCTTTCATTGGGACCCAATCTCACTTTCTTTTCCTCCAGCCTCCAAATCTTTTGCCAGTTTCTTATGAATACTTGTAGGTCTAATCCAGTGCTACTTCTGCCTTTTTCTTTCTCATGGACACACATTCCATTTGGATATGACAGTACGAGATAAATTGCAGGCATCATAATTGTTAGTTCATTCTGTAGACAATTTAATTCTGGGGAAAAAAACTTGGTCAGTCACATAGTTCATTTCTGGTAGAATAGAGCCAGTGGACTCAGTGAACACTGAGTAGAGTCTCTGGGAGTTTTGCATTGTAGAGGTCATATATATTCTTCCAGAATATACTTGTCTGACTTGAGGTCTCTTCTTCTTTGGTCTTGTCTCATCCTTCTCACTCCCTTCAGTTTATTCCATTAAGCTTGCTTGCTTACTAGCTTTCTCCACAGTTTTATTAATAATTAATACCAAACTGTCCTATTCACAGGATAAATTCAATAACAATACATCAATAAGTTAAGTCCTCCCCTTCTTCTTTACAGTACCTACTATCTGCCTCTCTCTTGAACTCTCTTTCCTGAAACACCATCTTTATCATTCTCAGTGAAGCTCTGCTGGCTCAAACCCTTCCACTGCACTTTTTTTCTTCTTACCTAGAACAATAAGCCGTGTTCCTTTTTCAAAATATAGGATTACTGCTGACCTTCATATAAAAATTGTCTGAGGAGCTTGTTCTCTCTTCCTCCTCTTTACTGGCAAAAAAATTCTATTTCCTAACATATCATACCAAGAAAAAGCCATTCCTGAAAGATTCCCCACCCTTGTAAGAGCTGTACTAGCCCCTGGAGATGCGGTATGCTACTTCACTTATGTAATGTCTACAGCATTAAAATACTAGAACCACAGGGAAGATCCTGTTCGACCTTCCCTTGCAGTCCTTCACTCTCTTTACTTCTTTCTTTCCAGCTCAACAAAAATTATTGTCATGTAATCTGTTTTGACATTAAGCATCCTCTTCCCCATGAACCTACAAATAACTGATTTTAGGTATGGGTTTTAGCAAAACCCTGACTGTTAAATTTCCTAGACAATGGTTGCTTGCCATCTTATATCCTACCATTTCACAGGCCAGCAGACTCATGTGTAATCACACGGCCTGACATTTGACCTCATTCCTTACTTAATTCTGCAGAATATTGAATCATCTTAATTGGGACCCTGGGACCCTGGCTTGTGCCAATGTCACACTTGGCACAGAATTTGCTCACCACTTTTTTTGCTTCCTTTACTTCCAATTCTATTATTTTGTCCTTTTGTTTCAAATGCTGTTTCTCAAGTATATTAGTCTTTTGCTTGGATTTTCAGACAGCAGTCCCTTGTCATCCATCCTCTTCCTCCTCATTTAAGTACACACTTAGATCCCTAATTTGTCCCTCAATCTATCTTTCAGTTCCTGAATAATGTTAATGCCTTGATCTGCAAGTTATCTCCAGCTTACAAGATTCACTTCAAGAATTAAAACTTCATCTTCTTTCTTCTAAAGGCTCCCCTACTCATACCCTTTCTGTGTTTCTCATTGTCTTTTTCCCCTTCTTCTATTTACTTGAATGTTTCAAAAGCAAAAATGACCTAGAAGTTCTTTTGAAATGATCAGGGCAAATGTGGCAAAATTATGTATGAAAACAAGAATTGCAGCTGTAAGTCTGATCACCTCTCTCACTGATACACAGAGTAACTTAAACATGACTTGACTAAAATAGAAAATACAGAACTAAAAAGATATGATTGAAAGACAAAATTCTTTTGGGGTTTTCTTTGTTTTATTTCAAACATACTTTGTAAACAACATTTTCTTAATTGTAACAGACAGCTTGGTCCCTCCTCCAAACTGCAGAGGGTCTGTGTAAGCACAGCTAAAAATTATTGCTAAAACTGCTGTAATCTTGCAGATAGAAGTTCAAATAGCAAAAATTGTTATTATGTGTTTTCTGAGTTTGTGTAAAGGTGAAATCAACTCAAATTTCCTTCCTTATTGGGGAAGCCAATGCTAGAACTTCATTTGACTTATTAAGGCACTTTACATTGTTTAGCTGAGGATATCAAAAAGTGCTCCTTTTGTTCATGTCTTGTGAATCTGACACCCATAAAGACATTTTTTGTTAAAAACAGTCTCTCAGGAAAGATTTCTCCTTTTTTTGTTTGAAACAGCCATGAGACTACATAAGTAATAGTGGTAATCTCTTTGTTCAATATGATGCTTTCTCCTGTTCTGAAGTGTTCTGAGGAGATTAAAGAAGTGACAAGCACAGAGCAGGAAAAATTACTGCACTTTATGGGATTATACCCGTCTGTCCTCTGGCAGCGATATACTTTTTTTTCCCTGATAATGACATTAAAATATATATGCCAGGTCACCCTCAAATCTCTATCATCAGATCCTTTTCAAACAAAAAAATGCATTACTGGCAGGAGACTTTTAATCTCTCCAGTTAATTTTTCTCCACTACCACAATGAGCCTGGTGCCATCACTGAGCTAATCTTAAGTGAGAACACAGTGAGAGAAAAAGCAGCTACCATGCCTCTCCTGAAAGGGTGTTCCTTCTCCTCTGGCTAGTGCCCTGTTCCCTTCTCTAGCACCTTTAAATTCTGCATTTATTTTGGCTAGAAATTGGCCTACTTTTTATTAACAGGTATGTGAGAATTTGCTTAGATGAGAGATACCAGAAATGGAAGAGACCTCTTCTTCTCACCAGTCACACAGATACAATGGAACACATTCAGCTTTGCCACTCCCTAATCTTGCTGTATTTATTTTAAATAGAAATGCAAAATTGTTAGACTAGCTGTGTTGGTCATACAGAAACACAATATGAAGAATGAATGTCAACCACAGACTGTAAGACTAATGAAGGCATGTAATAGTTACTTTCCTAAAATACTTTTTCATCTCCAATTCTTTTAAGTTCAGGGATCACAATAAAATTGGAGAATCCTTTATATTTTTGTCCTACTTTTCTAATCTCACACTGAATCCAGATAAACATTTAATTTATAAATGTGCTTAGTAATAAAGACTTCTTTTCCTCCTTCACATCAATTGGCATGGATTTAACAATTACTCTAAGCTGTCTTTTTCCAAGATAGTAAATCATTTTATCCCTGTTTCCTAAATCGATCCTTTAGCAAGTTTTATTGATTGTGTCAACCCTTTATTCTGCAATGATTAATATTCAACAGTAAGAAACAAAAATACCTAAGGAAACTTATCAAGCACCGTCATCTGGGTGCCCTGTCCAAAGTACAGTGGTGAGTTTGCACGGTATTTTGAAGAAGTACCAGAACTGTCTGCCACTAGAAGCTCTCAACTGCATGTAAAGCCTGTGTGATATCATGGTATATCTTACCTTTCATGAGGTCACAAACAGCTCTCATACTTATGCTCTCATCTGTGTTAGAAAATACTTTTGCAGAAAAGTATGCTGAAACAGATGGTGTATTGCTCCGATAAGTACTGTATGTAGTGAATCTAGCCTATCTAGGAAGCAGCTCTTTCCATCTCTATCTGTGTCCTATTCTCAGTCATAGTTTAGGAATTCAATCTGAGACACCGTCTGTCAATAAGAGCAGAAATGGTGAATCCCTCCCCTTTCTGCCATCACTAAACTGTGCTTAAGAAGAGTTGAGTTTCTGGAACTCACACATCCTGGACCTATTTCCCCTGACTTCCCTCTTACCCAGTTTTCATACAAAAGATTTCAAATTAAAGAACAACAGCTCATACTTCTTGAATAGAACAGAAGCTAAAACTTTATTCTTAATTCAAGGAGTAGGGTCCTCAGCCTCAAAGCATTAAGAAGGTATTAGTTTTAAAGATGATAACAATATGCAACATGATACAATACAATGCAATGAAATACAATACAATACAATATGATATGGAAGTACAAGGAAAACCCAGCAGTGATTACAATGGTGGAAAGAACAAGAGGATGACAGAGAACCAGCAAGAAATAATATTGATAAGGTCTTAGACAAAAGCATAGATCCTTTGCTATGGAAAGGTAGAAAATATAATTTGCTGTGTTCCTGCTGATGTGATGAAGAGGACTCTTCATTTATTTTCTACACAACTTGCCACCAGCCTGATTAAGAACAAAGCAGAATAAGCAAATTACAAAAAAAAAAAAAAGGCAAAAGGAACAAATACAACAATCTAGGAAATAATAGACCTCATTTATCAGTGTCCCAACTGTGTGTCTCCTGATAGCATTAACAGAAATGACCATGTGGTATCTCCATGCTTTCTCCCCTTTTTGTACCAAGGAATTGTCTTAACCTGTACAAATTATTTCCTTACATCTTTACACACAACTTTGCATGCTAGATGACTAATCTGGTGGTCTTCTGTAACGGATTGACTGCATCAAAGGACAAAGGAAGAGCTACGGATGTAATCTACCTGGACTTCTGTAAGGCCTTTGATATGGCCACCCACAACAGTCTTGCCACTAAATTGGAGAAGTATGTGTTTAATAGACACACTGTTACATGGGTAAGGAACTGGCTGGATGACCATTCTCAAATTGTTACAGTCAATGGCTCAATGTCCAAGTGGAAACCAGCAACAAGTGGTTTCCCTCAAGGGTCCATACTGGGACCGATACCATTTAATAACTTCACCAATGCCATTGACAGCGTGACTGAATGCACCCTCATCAAGTTTGAGGGCTACACCTAGTTGAGTGGTGCAGTTCATGTGCTTCCAGAAAGGGATGACATCCAGAGTGAACTTGACAGGCTGGAGGAGTGGGCACATGGGAACATCATAAAGTTCAACAAGGACAAGTGCAAGGTCCTGCCCCTGGACAGGGGCAGTCACCAGGATGCGTACTGGGGGACAAATGGATTGAGAACATCCCTGTGGAGAAGTACTTGGAGATACTGACAGGTGACAAATTGTACGTCAGCTGGTCATGTGCACTTGCAGCCAAGACTGCCAATTGTATCCTGGGCTGGATTAAAAGAAGTGTGGACAGCAGTTTGAGCAAGGCGATTCTGTTCCTCTACTCAGCTCTGGTGAGACTCCACCTGGTGTACTGCATCCAGCTCTGGAGTTCACAGTACAAGCGGGTCCAGAAGTGGGCCACAAAAATGATCAGAGGGCTGGAACACCTCTCCTATGAAGAAAGGCTGACAGAGTTTGGGTTGTTCAGCCTGGAGAAGAGAAGGCTCCAGGGAGACCATCTTGTGGCCTTTCAATATACAAGGGGGCTTATAAAGAAGATAGAGAAGAACTTCTTACCAAAGCCTGTAGTGACAAGACTAGGGCCAATGGTTTTAAACTGATACAGGGTAGCTATAGGTTAGATATAAAAATGAAACTTTTTACGAAGAGGTTGGTGAGACACTGGAGCAGGTTGCCCAGAGAAGTTGTGGATGTCCCATCGCTGGAAGTGTTCAAAGTCAGGTTGGATGGGACTTTGAGAAACTTGATCTAGTGNCTTCTCTGGAGACATTCAAAACCCGCTGGAAGTGTTCAAAGTCAGGTTGGATGGGACTTTGAGAAACTTGATCTAGTGAAAGACGGACCAGATGATCTTTAAAGGCCCCTTCCGATTCAAACCATTCTGTGATTCTGTGATTATGATCCAGTAAAGTGCAAACTTACTCTGTCTAGTATCCTTGAAAAAGGACATAAAAACATAATTGAGATTGTGTTCATATTCACCCTTAAGTCTACTAGGTCACTCTTCAAATACATCTCCCAGTCCCGCTTTTAAAGCAGCAAGTGCTGAGGCACTATTCTCTCTGGGAGTATCTTTTGGCCATATGGGAACATTACTGATAAAATGTATTTCCTGCTATTTAGTTAAACTTCTCCCATTTGCTCAGATTTCTCTCATTCTTCTTTGTAAATCTTTTTAAATCTTTGTTCAGATTTATCCCACATATCTCCTCAAAACTCCTGGCTATTACTTTCACTGCAGGCATGCATCCCATTTCAATGCTTACAGAAAAGTATGATATAACTGACATTTCTCTTCTTTATTCTCTGGAGAAGTTGTCCTTAATTCTCATGGCTTTCCATGTTTTTAAAGAGTATTTTGAGAAGGAATTCTCTGCTCGATAGCATTGATTTTTTTTTTTTT